>JAAKEQ010000066.1:0-99221 GCA_014250555.1 Aspergillus oerlinghausenensis
ATATTTATAAATAGTACTTACCTCCTCCTTTAGAATAATATATATAGGAAGTTAAGTCCTTTAATAAACTAAACCTATTATTACTTAACTTATTATTAATATTATTATTGTAGCGGGCAGGGCCCGCTGAGTGCTCGAGCTTACTAAGCACTCGCTGTCTGCCTGAGGCATCAACGATCTTTGGCTCTGGCTGAAATGTTGGGGCCGGCTGCTAGCCACATGACACCTGCAAAGTCATATCTAAACTGGACACCAGCTACTAATTATATGACCCATATACTAACTATGCACCCCTTTATGTTCAGCCACTATGGCCCTAGCTAGATTCCTTCCTTAGTAATTTCTTACCATCCAAACCTAGGTTATAGGTTTCTAAGGCTTCCAGCCTGTGATAATAGAAATTGCTCTTATTAATGAATCAGACAAACCAGATAAGCTAGATAAACCAGATAAACTAGACAAACCAGATAAACTAGATGAACTAGATGAACCAGATAAACTAGATAAACTAGATAAACTAGACAAACCAGATAAACCAGATAAACCAGATAAACTAGATAAACTAGATAAACCAGACAAACTAGATAAACCAGATGAACTAGATAAACCAGATGAACTAGATAGATTAGGTAAG
This sequence comes from Aspergillus oerlinghausenensis, assembly GCA_014250555.1. Classification (NCBI taxonomy): domain Eukaryota; kingdom Fungi; phylum Ascomycota; class Eurotiomycetes; order Eurotiales; family Aspergillaceae; genus Aspergillus; species Aspergillus oerlinghausenensis. The sequence continues at coordinate 635 of JAAKEQ010000066.1, forward strand.
ATAACCAGAATAGGCAGAATAAGCTATAATAATATATTATTATAGATGTCTACCTCCCTAGAAGGGATTAGTAAAGAGTAACTAGCACTACAGAGTGATATACAGGCAAATCTTATAGCCTAAATAGCCTAATAGTTATAAAACATTACTAATTAAATAGCTTAGCTAGAGGAGTGATAAATAGCTACTACTACTATAGTAGTATATACTCCCTAGGTAACTCCTTTATTACCTACCCCTGCAGAAGACCTAGTGAAGAGGCTAAAGCCTATTCTACCTAATATAGAGATATATAACAGCACTAATAAGGCTGCATACCAGACCTTTTACTCTAAGCTATAGGTAAAATTACTACTTAATTAAGCTATAATTAGCTCCTACTATGGGTGCTTATAGTATATATTTAGCAGACTTAAGGGTAATACTACAGCAGCTATAGCCCCTTAGATAAATTAATATAGGAATGACCTAAATATAATATAGGCAACCCTAAACAGGCTATATAACTAGCTTAACCTTATATTCCTTAACTAGGGCTAGAGTAAGAAAGCCCTATAGGAACTATAAACCTTATATTAGGGTAATTATCTATTTAATAAGCTGCTAGCAGACCTTAACCAACTATTAATAGAAGCTAGGGGCCACTCCTAATCTAATAAAGTAAAGAAGAACTATTTAAATAGTACCCTAAGCTTTAAAGTAGAGGAAGTACTAGTAGGTGTCTAGAAGGAAGGGACCTTTATAGACTATTATTACTAAGTATAATAAGTAGCTAACTAAGTAGAAGCCCTATATATAAGAAGGTTAGGCTATTCTAATTAATATAGAAGAGATATATAGACTACTAGCTACAGCCATACTACATATACCCCTATACCCCTAGTAAGCCCTTCCCTAGTTATAACTAGTTCTAATAATGCTATAGATTAGGAGCCCTCTTCTATAACCCTAGCCTACCATCAGTGCTATACTAAATAGGTTAATAAAATAGAGCTATCCTATTACTATAGTAAGGGAAGATACTTATACTACAGAGTATTAGACTATATAATTAAAGGATGTTAGTACCTAGGAGCTATTCCCCCTCAGAATAAGGAGCTAAAACCACTATATACTTCTTAAACCATCAGACCCCTGCTTAAAGATAATAAAGAAAATAAGTTAGAAAATAAGTCACCCCTGTGAAAAGACTCTCACAGGGGCTAGTTAAATAGTTAATATAGCTAAAGAGCTAGCATCACCTATACCCTAGGGAAGATATACTTACTAGTTATAGATAATTTTAGTAGACTGTTAGATTTAATGCCCCTAAATTTATTATATTAGGAATAATTAATAAGGAACACAACTGTAGAATTCTACTAGATACTAGATATATATCTTATATAGTTATAGCTAAATACTTTATATAGAAGCTATAACTAGAGTAAATAAAGATTAAGCTAATCTACCTTAATAACTATACTAGTATAACTAGGAGTATTATTTTAACTATTACTTACTTCTTACTAGATGTTAGTAGTAACTACTAATATATAGTCTATATATATATAGCACTAAAGCTAGGTAATAGGACTAACCTAATACTAGGGACCCTATAGATAGTAGACTAGAAGACTGCTATTAAAGTAGAGGGACCCTAGCTAAGATTTATAGATAGCTCTACTGTTAAGAGTATTAAGAATAAGCTAAAGCTAGTAGTAAAGTAGATTAGTGCCTAAGGGTTTATAGTCTATTACTAATAATAAAGAAAGGATAAGACTATATAGATCTTTATAGCTAGTATTAAGGATATTAAGAAGGCACTATAAGTTAAGAAGTATACTAACCTAGCTATAAAGCTACTAGCATATTACTATAAGTTTCTAGAAGTATTTAACAGGAAGTAGGCTAATAAGCTACCACCATACCACCCTAGAGTTAATTATTAGATAGAGCTTATTAAGGATGAAAAAGGGAAGCTAATAAAGCTATTATAGGGGCTATTATATAATATATCTTATAGGGAGCTCCTGGTGCTATAGAAAATATTAACTAAGCTACTAGAAAAGGGGTTTATTTATGCTAGTAGCTCTATAGCTATAGTACTAGTGCTCTTTACCTATAAGCTAGGAGATAGGTTATAATTCTGTATTAACTATTATACCCTAAATATTATTATAAAGAAGGATTAGTATCTACTCCCCTTAATTAATAAGACCCTAGAATGTATTATAAAGGCTAAGTAGTTTACTAAACTAGATATTATTACTACTTTCCATAAGATCTATATTACCCTAAGAGATGAATGATTAACAGCCTTCTATATATAATTTAGCTTATTTAAATAGCTAGTTACCCCCTTTAGTATAGTAAACATACCTAGCACCTTCTAATAGTATATTAACTAGATACTTTAGGACTTCCTAGATGAATTTACCTCTATATATATTAATAACATACTAATCTTTACTAATAGCTTATTAGCTAAATACTAATAATATATTCACTAAGTACTTAAGCATCTAAGGGATGCAGGATTATAGCTAGATATTAATAAATATAAGTTTAAGATGAAAAGCACAAAGTACCTTAGGTTTATAATAAAAGCTAGTAAGGATATATAAATAGATCCTAATAAGGTAAAAGCTATATTAGAATAGCAGGCCCCTATCTCTATATATAGTATATAATTATTCCTTAGTTTTATAAACTTCTATTACTAGTTTATATAGAACTTTTTAGATATAATATAGCTATTAATAGTACTAATATATAAGAGAGCCCTCTTTATATAGGGAGATAAGTAAGTAAAGGCCTTTAAGCTATTAAAGAAGATGTTTATAATAGCCCTAATTCTTATATAGTTTAACCCTAACTAAAGGATAGTAGTTAAAACTAATACCTTAAACTAGGTAACAGGGGCTACTATATCATAGTATAATAATAATAGCATGCTAAGGCTAGTTACCTATATCTCTAGGAGGAACATACTAGCAGAGTGTAACTATAAGATCTATAATAAGGAGCTACTAGCTATAGTTAATATACTTAAGGAGTAGGAATTAGAGCTAATTAGCTTACCTAAATTTAAGCTTATTATAGACTACTATAACCTTAAATACTTTAAGATAGTCTAAAGGCTTAATAAACAGCAGATATATTAGTTATACTAGTTAAGCTAATTTAATTATAAGATATACTATTAGCCTAGGAAACTAGCTACTTAGTCTAATACCCTATCCTAAAGGGAACAGGACATGCCACAGGATATAAAAGATAATAAGCTTAAGATATAAGACTACTACTTAATACTACTATAGACTATTACTAGTTAAACATACATACATATATCCTATACCTATAAAGTAGTGTCTGACTAGGACATAAGGTCACTAAGTAGCTAGTATCACTATATAACCTCACCTATAGTACTAGTAAAGGGGACACCCCTACTACTAGAAAAGTATTAGAAGGAAGTAGAACTAAATAATACTAGCTTAAGAAAGATATAATAAGCTATAGAGGAAGGAGCTATCTAATTCCTAAAGGAGCTATGCATATAAGTATTAATCACTAAGTATTCTATATCACTAGATAGCTACTTACTATACTAGGGCTGTAAATAGGTTCCTAACTCTAAACTACTATAAATAAGGATCTTATAGGAGACCTATAACTTAGTATTAACTAGCCACCTAGGAAAGAATATATTATATATAATAGTTACCTGGAACTTCTATTAGCTAGAACTCTCTATAGATATCTAATAGTTTATATAGAACTATAATAAGTATAGTACTAACTATATATAATATAAGTAACACCAGGGACTGCTAAAGCTATTACTAATTTTAGATTATAAATAATATAAGATTACTATTAATTTTATTATAAAGCTACCCACCTCTAATAGCTATAAGGATATCATAGTAATTAGTAATTAACTTAGAAAAGATGTGATCCTAGTGCCCTATAAGTAAATAGACTCTAAAATAATAGCATAGCTATTAATTAATTAGTTTATTAGATACTATAGCATCCCTAGTATAATTATATTAGATTATAGCCTATAGTTTATTAGCTAATTCTAGGAGTACTTCTGTAAGTAGCTAGGTATTAAATAATAACTCTTAATAGCCTTTCACCCATAGATGGATAGATAGATTAAATAGATAAATACCATATTAGAGGCTTACCTATAGAACTTCTATAACTATACCTAGACTAACTAGAAGTTATTACTACTAATAGCCTAACTAGCTATTAATAATTAGGATATTATAAGTATAGGAGTTAGCCCCTTCTTCTTAGACTATAGGTATAATATTAAACCTTTAGAGGTTAAGCTATTAGATTAAGAGGCTACTACTCTAGACACAGCATATTTACTAAAGGAGAGGGCTAAGGTAATTATTATAAAGATAAAAGAAGCTATAGATATAGCCTAGTTAGAACTAGCTACTACCTAGTAATATTAAGAGGAATATTTAAACTACTCCTGCCTAGTAGCTCTATGCTATACTATTAACTTAAAAGTATGGTTAGACCTATAGAATATTTAAATAGACTGCCTAAGCTGGAAGCTTAATATATAGTATATAAAGTTTATAGTACTAGAAGCTATTAGATTACATACCTACTAGCTAGATATACTACTAGGTATATATAATATATTCTATATTAGCCTCTTTTAGCCTGCTATAGATAATCTATTCCTAAGCTAGTTAAATAATAACTACTAGCTGCCCTCTAAGCTAGTGGATAGCAAAGCTGAATTCATAGTTAAAAAAATCTTAGATAAATAGGAGAAGTGAATTAGGCAAGGCTGCTGTACAGAATACTTAGTTAAATAGGTAGGCTATAAGTGCCCTATGTAGGAGCTAGCTATAAATCTTATAGATACTATAGTACTTAATATTTAGGAGGGGAGATCTAGTAATTTTAGCTCTGATTAAGTTGACTAGGGGAGTAATAATTTTAACCCTAGCTAGGAAGCTAAGATCCACTGATTTCAGCCCCAGCTAAAACACCTATTTTAGAAAGAGGGGGGGGTAGTGTAGTGGGCAGGGCCTACTAAGTACTTAAGCTTACTAAGTACTTACTGTCTGCCTGAGGCATTAATAATCTTTAGCTCTGGCTGAAATGTTGGGGCTAGCCACTAGCCATGTGATACCTATGAAGTCATATCTGAACTAGACACCAGCTACTAATTATATGACCCATATACTAACTGTGCACCCCTTTATGTTCAGCCACTGCGGCCCTAGCTAGATTCCTTCCTTAGTGATTTCTTACCGTCCAAACCTAGGTCATAGGTTTCTAAGGCTTCCAGCCCGTGACAATTATCTCCTTAAACCTCTCCTTCTATATAATTAAGAATAAATTATTTAGAATACTTCTATAAACCCTTTAGCCTAATATTATAATACCTTAGAGAATAAAGATATAGACACTAGTTAATAATTACTATAAGTAGGTTTTAACTAATCTACTTACTAATCTACTAGATATATAGAAGATTTCTATTATCTTTAACTACTAGATAAGCCCTAATAATATTATATTTATTATAGTTATTAGGTCTTTTATAACTACTATCTAGAAGTAAAAGGAGGTACTTCTAGCCTTTTAATTATTATTAGGAGCTTATACTAGTTATATACTTAGCTCTATTATTTATAATATACTTATAGAGTTTAAACTTAACACCTAAGTCCTTAGTATAATAATAGATAATACTTTAAATAATAAAATAATAGTATTAGCCCTTACTAACCTTCTTTATACTTAGTCTTATTATTATTAGTTACTAGAATAGAATATACTACTATATCTTACCTATATAATCTAGCTAATTATAAAGAAAATTATTAAGAGCTTTAATTTAAAGGCTAAGGATAATTAAGCATATAACTTTTATAATAATAGTAAGATTAAGATAACTATCTTTAAATAATTATATTTATTTAGTAAAGTCCTCTAAAAGATATATAATAGTCCCTAATAATAATTAAGAAAAGACTTATAATTTTTCTTAACTAGATCTATATCCTTATAAATACTATTAATATATCTCTATAGTAGAGTAAATATTTCTAATTTATATAAGTAAAGTATTATAAAGAGCCTCTTTAAATAATTTAAGATATCTATATATAATAGAACTCTAGTTTTACTATAGTAATCTAAGTACTCTTTCTTAGATAGTTAATTAATAATTAGACTATCTTAAATAAGAATTTAAGATTAAAGGCTCTAGGTCTATCTAATATTAAATAGAAGTAGATTTAATATTTAATTATTTTACTACTCCCCTTCTATTAATTTATAGAGTTAATCTTAATCTCTTAGGATATTATAATCTATTATAGTTAGCAGGTATTTAATAAACTCTTTTAATATCTTAAGAAACTTAAGTAAGAGGCTTATATTAAATCTAAATAGTAGGAATCCCTAAATAATATAATTTCAACTATAAAAGATAAACTAGGAGATTATTATATAAAGACTACTAGTCTATAGGGAAGGATATATATAGTAATTATTATTCTTAATCTAACTTACTAGATATAGGCATATAGTAATAATAACTAGATAGTATATAAGTAAGCTAAATATAGATAAAAGATTATTACTTATTACTAGGATAATTATATCTATCTTAAGCTAAAGTAATAGAAAGAAGTAACTAAGGATTCTATAAATATTATTAAGATTAGTATATAATAGTCCCTAGTAATAGTTATACTTATTATTCTCTAGGATCTTAATAGTATATTTAGCATAAATTATTAGTAATATATAATAATAATAACTCTTATAGAAATTAAATATTATCTTAATAACCCTTTATTATTACCTATTCCTAGAAAGGACCTCCTTAGCTATTAGAGAGACCTAAAAGACTATTACCTAATTATTATAAAGATAGTTAAGAATATGCTTTCTACTTTTCTAACTAGTATCCTAGTAGAGAGGGTATTTAATCTAGGTTATAATATATATTATTATTAATAAGTAAAGATATATAATACTATAATTAAAAGGGTAATAATATTAAAGCATACTCTCTTATATCTTAAAGATACTAGCTTAATAAGTAAGTATTCTCTTAATAAGTTTAAAGATATCTTATCTTAGGAGATAGAGAAGTATTATATATCTATTATAATAGAAATTATCTTTACTCTAAGTCTATAATTTAATAAGATAGTAGAGAAGGAAGTTATATCTATAAATATTCCTATAGTTATTATTAGTTAACTACCTATATAGGTAAAAGATAGATATAGATAGTAGAATAAAGTTTTTCTTTCTTAATTATTACTTCTAACTATTACTTCTATTATTTACTAGATATAAGTAAGATTATAATAATATAGTATACTTATAACTTATATAGTACCTTACCCTATAAAGACTAGTATAGGGATTCTTATTTCCTAATAGGAGTCCTATCAGACTTTCTTAATAGGATGGGAATTCCTAATTATAATATAAAATAGGATGGGATCCCTATTATATTAGATAAATTTAATAGGACTCCCTTCCTATTTATTTTTAATAGGAAGGGAATTCCTAGTAATAAGGAAAATAGGAAGGGAAGAAGATTCCCTTCTTATCCCTAATCTTTAGGGACTCCTGCAGAATAAAGATTTTAGGATAGGATTCCTATACCTAAGCCTAAAATAGGAGGGGAACCCAGAGTGGGATTTCCCATTCCCTTCCCTTCCCTTCCCAACGGCCAGCCTATTAAGAAGGAACTAGTTATTAAGAGGTAGCTAATAAAAATAGGGCTAAAGAATAATATCTTAATATTAGACTTAGAGTCTACTAAGATAAGAGAGAATATCTTATAATAAATAAGTTAAATCTTTTAAGCCTTAGTTATAATAATAAGTTAGTAATTATCCTCTCTAATAATAAGTAGTATAATAATAGAGATAGATAGGTAGCTTTATTAAAAGTATTTATATTAGGACTTTAGAGAGGACTTATAGCAGAATTCTAAGAAACTATAACTATAAAATAAGGAGGTAGATAGGGTATATATAGTAGTAGAGGCTAAGATAGTAGAGCTTAATAAGCTACTTAGATTAATAGAAACTTTAGATATACTTATTAGTTAAATATAAAGGAAGATAGCTATAGATAGGTATATAGAATAAATATATTCTTATTATCTAAGCTTAACCTCCTGATTTTATTATACTAAATTTAATATTTAAGTTATTTATATTATAGGCTACCCCCTATAATATATATTATATTATATATATAGTAATATATTATATAACCTAGAGCTTATATCTAAACTAGATATAATCTTAGCCTATACTTAGTTCTTTTCTTCTTTAGTAATTCCACTCTATTCCTTTATATATTAGGTAGAAACTATAAATAAGGTTATATCTAAGCTAGATAATAATACTACTAAGAGAGAGATAGTCTTAACTTATTTATAATATTTTTAGAATTCTACTTTAAATTCTTCTTTATTCTTTTTACTTTCTTTATAAATAATACTACTCCCTACTTATAGAAAGTCTTATCTATAGTAGATAGGAGCTTAATAACTTTATAAGAATAAATAAAATAAGTTTTAGTAAGAAAAATTAATAGAAATTAAGAACTAGATAGATATTAAGAATTAAAAAAATATTCTATATATAGTATAGAACTATTTAGTTTATTACTTAAAGATAAATAATAGAAAATTATATATTATCTCTTAAGCTATAAAGAAATAATATTATTAGTTAGATAGTTATTTAGTAAGTAAAAGATATATAATAGGGTGTAAAAAGTATTTAACTACCCTATCTTACTACCTACTATTCTACTAGTAGAAAACTACTTATAGTTATATAATATTTATTAGACTACTAGGCACTTATTATATACCTTAGGCACTAGTAAAGTTATATCTAGCCTAGATATTAGTAAAGTCTATATAACTATATAATATAATATAATAATAAACCTTATAAGTAGTACATCCTTTATAGATATAGCTTTAATTAATTATACTATTAATAAGTTATTTTAAATAATTTATAGATTCTAGATTATTATAGTTCTATTATAGATATATTTATATTATTATATAGTTCTAATATAGATACCCTCTATATCTAAATTCTTTTATTTTTATGGCTATATAGCCTTACCATACCTTAGTAATATATTTAATAGTAATAAGATCTAGAATTATTACTAACTAAGTACCCCTATAGAAATTATTTATTAAATATACTAGGTTGTGCCTAAAGTAAATAAAGAATCTATTTTCTAGAGGTCTTAGGTTTAAATCTAACTATTATTATTAGAGAAAATCTTTTTCTATTTTAAAACTAGATCCTTAGTGCTAAGAAGATATATTAGTTACTATATAAAAAAATATAGATATCTATATACCCCTAAGGGTGTTATATTAGTATATTATTTTACTATAAGTATATAATATATATAATAGTAATAAGGTTTTATTTAATTATCTACTATATATCTAGATATCTACTAGGCTTACCTAACTAAGCTATCTAGTAATTAGTTAATAATTAAAGCTTTTTAGTTAAATATCTACTTACCTCTGTGAGTACTCTGTAGTTTTAATATTACTATACTAGGAATAGTGTAGTGTGTGTAAATATGTAAGGGTGGTGTGTGGTGAGATGTAATCATTATAAAAAAACCAAAAGTTCCTTTTGTGCAAATAGTCCGCTGTAAAAGATCCACCAGGCCTCCGCTTCCCAGGATCCGATAAACCCCAGTGGTCAACCTGCTACTATGCCAGATGATGATCAATGATACCCAGAATGCGTAGATATTTGACGTTAGAACTGCCATGGATATTGACCCCTCTGACCAGCCAAAGAGTCATCGGCCGTAGTCATCTCAATGAGAATACATAAATCTGACTATTTCCTTCGAATAGGCCTTTTTTTTTATGCTGTATAGTCCATTGACAATGCGCCTTCTGAAAGATCAGGCTGTGATCCCGTACGACATATCTGCAGCTCTCGGCGTCGACCTCAACGAATGAAGTGCTAGCAGCAAAGACCAACTCGACCGTTGTACCAGCTGAAATAAGCGCAGCGCAATAGAAAGCGCGTCCCAGATCTATCAGTTTACAGAAAGATGATCCATGCTACGGATCAGGTTCTCTAGGCCTTCGGCCTTGAATTTGGATCCTGCGGCGGACTCGCTAGGAACAGGAACATGATGCACGACATAGTCTGCAGACAGAGAGGAAATATCTGTGGCAGTCCAAAGAGTGGTGTTCAGTTGTTCAAAAATCACGGTCACCTTTGTGGGTATGAGCGACTCGTCGAGTTTGCTCGCCTTGAGTACAAGCTCAATCGTCCTGAGAAACGCTGTGCACAGCCTGCCCCAACCAAGACTCATATGCCAGAGACCCACCACACAGCTCTCCAAGATAAGACTCCATTTTGGCTCCTGGGGTTCCAACTGCGATATTGTACGGACCCCTGCCAGGCAGAAATAGTGAAGGAACACAAGAGGAATTGACTTCCATCCGTGATATTGTTTGTACCGCAGAATGAGAGACCCAACAGCATCTAGGGCGCGAGACTTTACACTCCAGGGATCGAACCATGCCAGATTCAAATCGTCATTGCGTGTCACCTTTGAATATAGGATAAACATATCACCTAGAAATACAAGGGTAGCTTGGTAGTACAAGCTAGTAGTGGCTGTTAGGACCACTTCTTAGAGATCAGAAATGCGGTTGAGGGACTCACTGCAAACATAGCATATGTGGGGTTGTGTTGGATTGGGGCATCGCACATGACGGCAGGCTGCTCATCCAATCGCATAACTTCTGATGTTGCTGACGAGCGTACTGCCAATCGTCGCTTGAAATGCCGGTTTTCGAAAATTTAATGCCCGCTGTAGCAATCTCATGAACAATCATCGCGAGAGCGCTACGGTAGCAGGCGGCAGTGTAGTAAAAAGGCTGTTGAACCGGAAATCTAAAAGGGTAGGGGCTCCACTCGGCGCCTTCATCCAGTACTGCCGCCTCGTTTAGGGAGAAGCATACAGCTGGCGGCTGTTCCCACACTGGCATCTTCCTATAAACCTGTGCAACTAGCCTACAGGCATGTTAGACAGAGCTGGAGAGGCATTGAACGGGGTCCGGAATATCTCACGCTTGCACGTCGAATACGGCCCAAGCGACCAGTTTATGGCATCTTGATATTGGGCCTAGCTCATTCCGGTCCACGTTGCTGTAGAGATACGCCGGTGACTCGCAGTGTAGGTCTAGTTTGTGACACAGCTCTGCGCCGTGAAGGATGTATTTCGTTCCCAGTCTATCGATGCCCAGAGTACAACAAAGGATGCCAATCAAGATACTGGACTGCGCAACTGGAAGATTCAGCTGGTCCTTCTCGATTTGCCAGAGGTGCTGAATCTCAGAGTATAACTTTTTGCCAAGTGATTTTTCCTCTTGTCGGTCGGTTATCCGGTCCAAACTGTAGGAGGAGCTCTGTATCAAAGTCAGCCGACGGATACGACGATGGAGCGAGTGACATTACACAGCCAAAAAAGAGAAGGGTGTGGACCAACAGCGGAGAGCAGAACTTCCTGGACCCACTCGCTAGGTCCCTGAGAAACAGATGCTGATCAACAAGTTGCCATGTGGGATTTTCCCACGCAAAATAGAGCGAAAGAAGATGGCTTGCAACCTCATCGTCCACAAGAGAAGTCCAAGCTCGAATGCCCTTGGTCCGGAGTTGCGGTTCTTGGTATAAGTGCGATGTTCTACTGCCATTCCTCCTCGCCCATGTCATATGCATGCGATGCAAAGACAGTCCTGGGTTTGGCGGAGAAGGCTGTTGCTCAAACAGCGACTTCGAGCCGAGGAACGAAGAGAATACTTCTGGTGAAGCTAGAAAGTGTTTCTGTCACGACTTTAGCACGGCCAGACACGGGACAATAAGAAAGCGCGCGATAGGGGCAAGTAGAGAGACTAACATGGAATATCTCCTCAATGGAGGTGCGACCTTCTTTTCGGCTTTCCTCGTAGACCCGTCGCAGCACTGATTCGTAAACCTTGACCTTCGCTCGGGCACATTCAATCGCAAGCTGCTGTCTTTCGCGTTTAGAACCAGAATAAGTACAGGCGGTCTTCAGTAGCCGACACTGTTTGCAAATCGGTTTTAAGCCGTCACACTTGGTTTTGCGCTCACGACATAGTTCACAGGCGCGCGGTGTGCGTTGGCGGCTGATTGGGGTAGAGCCCAATCGCGGAATGGGAAGCTTAGGCGCAGGCGAAAGCATTGCAGGTCTGCTGCGTTCTATGACAGAGAGTTGTTGCCCGCTGGAACTCGAAGGACTTGGGAGCTGATCGACAGGCTCTTGCAATCTACTGTTGATGGCAGTTGAATACATAGTTGCGAGAGACTTAGCATCTTTGGCCACGATATTTTGCAGCGGTTCCAGCGCGATTGGAATTGCGATTCAGTCAACAGTGGCGGCTACATATTAGACAATACTTAGACGATAATCCGATTCAGATCGACATTGCCTTTGATACTATACCATATAATCGTCATCTCATTGAGGATTGCGACAACGATGGTTGAATCAGTATGGGTACGTGCAGAGACGGACACCCCATCACAGCCAGAAATAATTGAATTGAGAAATGCCAAGCCTGGCCCAGCTTATACATCATTCTCATTTTTTAGTAGAAGTTATTGGATCGGAATTAGCGACATTGACCCTGGGGAGGTTGGTGCGGTCCACTCGGGCGAGAATTGGAGAAGAGAATAAATTAGAAAAAGGAGGACGGAGTCTCGCTAACTACTGGAGTCGCACGTGTTTGAAAAGTGGCTCCAGTTCGATCCGCACCTGACCCAGTATCTGAAGTGTAAGTCAAATTGTCATGATTGTCCACTCCCTTAATATGTGAACAAAGAGCTCTCGGTGGGATCTTTTGGCTTCTACTTGGGCAAAAGAAGGCATCCTCAGTCACAATTCTCTTTGGACTGGCTTTCATTCGAGCTGGACCTAGAATCTTGTAGCTCAGCTCCTCCTGATATGCATATGTTTCTGTCAGGATGTCAGAGTAAGACTCAAGGCCTCTTCATCTAGCGTACAACTTAATATGTAGTCCTTGACGAAAAACTGTGTGCTCTCATGGGCAGGCTATCCACAGCTGAGAAATCGGTTCCGGCAGGCGTGGTATCTATCTCCCTCTGGCCTCGGATTTCTCTCAGCGATCACTGATTCAACAGTTCTCAACTAAGAATTTCTTCATTATGCCTCTCAATAAATTTAGATCTTAAGGTCACTGCTATTCTAAGCTAGGATGGCAAACAAAGCACACTGGTGCAGGCCCCACAGATATTGTTTGCTCTGCTAGGACATGATGGACCAACACTTCGCAGCCGCTCTGAATTGTTTGCTTTTGATCTCTGACAATATCTTGTCTTCAATCTATCCTAAGTTCTTGACATTGACAACGTCTAACGTCTTCACTTCACTCGACTGAAGCTCTTGATCTTCGGCAACATCTTTCTCTTCACTCGATTTCAACCTTCAACCACCTCAATTGCAATCAGATATCATGGCTGTCCCTTTCAGTGACGCACAAGTTCCACATGAAGTCATTGAAGTCTCAGTCGCGGGTGACTTCACCATCCACCTTAACGAGTTCGACCCAGCGATCAGGCGAGACGAACGCTCCGGTGACGATGCTGACAAGGCGGGGGCCAATGGCCTTATTCGAACAGCGTCCCTCAAGGTTCAAAAGGTCATTCTCCTGGGACGCAGTCAGTATTTTAAAACCATGTTGGATGGCCGCTGGGCACAGGGTCCCAAAGACAACAGTGTCGTTCTAAATGAAGACACTGTTCGAAGTATGGAGCTCTGGCTCCGTGTGTTCCATTCCACAACCGACGCTTTGCCCAAGCAGTCTATCTCGGTGGAAGAAGTTTGGCACTCGATCATGGCTGGGGACAAGTACGACTTCGATCTCCAAGTATTAAAGAGTTGGTTCGTCGCTTGGTATAAGGAGATGAGGAATGAGAGTGGGAAGACGTTCTTCAAGGAATTTGCGCCGCAATTGCTCTTCCCTTGCTATGCCTTCGACTACGCTGTGGGCTTTCAGGAGTCGACTAAATTCATGACTTACAACGAGCCTCGACATGTCATGGAAGTTAACCCCACGCATCATCTGCAGATGCACCTGCGCCCTCGAATTATCCGTAAGTCTCTAGCAGTCTTTGCCATGTGGTTCAACCCGCGCTCAGTGTCAGATCAAGGTTGGAATCGTCGTACTGATGAAAGTACCTCGCAGAACAGTTGAATGCCGCGAAAGGTCGCCTTCGCACGATTCTACACCAGGCTTTGTTCAAGCGCGTCAATTATATTATTGATCGCGCAACATGCGACTGCAAAGAGCAAACCATCTTTGATTTTCTAAAGGAACTGCGACGCATTGACGTCTCGCCGCTGGACCTGAGCAGCACTAAAGCAAGTGTTGCTCAAATGCTTGACCGACTGCGACAATATGATGAGACAAACACTCGCTCTCATGCCCTCTCTTCGAATGATACTTCGGGTAATAAATCGCATCAAAGCCCGTGTTCTGTGTGCTGGCTTGACGGAAAGACCATCGTCCGCAAGGCGATCGCGCGGGTCTCCAGCTATTTTGATGGTCTTTGCCTCGACTGCATGAATCGTACGAAGGATCTTCGGGTCGAGGGAAATGAAGACCAAGATTATTGGTTCCATAACCAATGGGAGGAGTCCTATGACAGGCGCTGCCGCATATCGCACGGCGAGCCCACCTGGTATTTCAGCTTCATGGGACGCAAGGAGAAGCGCGGCCTTATCGCCGAGTAGGCGTTAGCCAACATACAGTCGACGCTTGGATCCGCGGAGCAGGCATATTACTGAGGCTGGATCACATGAAAGTTTAAGAGCTCTCGCAGCTGGAACGGGTAAATATCTGGTCGAACCAATTTTGCTTCGCCTCTCAAGAAAGTGCTGGGGGTTGCAGGATACCATTGCCATGGTGCTTTGGCTGTATCTCTTTGGGCGTCGTTCTGAAGAGGACAGCCTGCATTTCTTCATTTCCTGTGTTGTCTCTCTACAAATATCAGCGCAGACCAGAGGATCTCTTCGTTTGCATTAAATTACAATACTATCATAATGCACAACTCAATATGACATTTGACAATAACATCACCGTAAGTAGCAATTAAGCTTGTGGGGTCAACGATATAAAAATGCCCTAGGATAAGTGGAGTCAGACGGCGTTCGATACCAGCAATAGTCCAAGACGCATGATCCCATCCGAAATCTTTAGCGCGTGGTTCTCTCTGCATTTGAGACTTGTCAACCACCTCATTTGTTTGCTTCTGTCTTCCTACCCGCTTCGCACCGTTACCTCATACCTTCCGACTCGCCAGACCTCAAATAGGAAGGTCGGACGTGATTCATGCAGAGGGTGAACTGACTTGTCAAATGACTTTATTCAGACGTGAGTTTGGCGATCGAGCCTCGTGTTGACGGCGTGCACATAATATGCAGTGATACCATGCTAACAGTCCCTTGCTTCCCAGTCTCACCGATGATCGGCATATTAAGAGTTACACAATGGAGGGGACGGGCTATTCTTAAATATGCGTTGATTCCTTGCTAAACTGAAATCCACTGCATACGTGCCTTTGTCTACATGCAGATTGAAGATGTTCCTCCTCACCATTGTCGCCGTCAGCAGTTCCTTGGTGCTGCTTCTCTATAAATTCTTAATTTGTCCATACTTCCTCTCACCCCTTTCGAAAATCCCCAATGCGCATTTCACAGCACCTATCTCGGACTATTGGATTGAAAGAAAGCGGCGGTCTGGGGAGGAGGTACTGACCATCTACGACCTTCATCGCGAGCATGGGCCTGTCGTGCGCCTGGGACCCAATGAGCTGAGCGTCAATTCACTCGGGGGGCTCCATGTCATCTATACCGGTGCATTCGAGAAACATTCTTTCTACCGCGATGCATTTGTCAATTTCCTTACGGATAATCTTGTGGGCATGTTGCCCAACGATTCTCATGCGCGGCAGAAGCGAATGCTGAGCAAGATTTACTCCAAGTCATATCTGCACGAGTCGGTGGATCTTCGCGATATTTCATCAATTATTCTTTCGCAGAGGCTTCTCCCTATTTTGAAAAGGGTTGCGGAGAGACGAGAGGCGATCAATGTCTTGCCGCTGTTCCAGGCTGTGGGGATGGATTTTACGTCTGCGTTTCTGTTTGGCACGGCCAATAGCACGACTTTTCTTTTCGATCTCCCGGGATGGGAAAGGTGGCTGGGGGAGTACGAAAGATTCAAGTACTTGAGCGTGAAAGAGCGGTATTTGGGCTTCATTGAAAGCTGGTGTCTGTCTCTCTGCAGCAGAATGCAAAGCAATGAGCATCCTAACGACGTGCCGGTGGCCACAAACCCGGTCGTGTATAGTCAGCTCCGCCAGAGTCTAGAGAAGCATCCAGATCAACGACCTCTAGATCTGGCACTTGCATCGGAACTTCTCGATCATCTCGTTGCTGGACACGAGACCTCGGGAATCACCTTCGTATATATGATGTGGGAGCTCTCGAAGCGGCCTCGGCTGCAAGCTGAACTTCGCCAAGAGCTGCTCACATTATCGCCATCTTTGAGATATCCATCTGCGGAGTTGAGTAATGGCAGCCTCCCACTTCTACCATCACCAGCCGCTATCGACTCTCTCCCTTTGCTGGACGCCATTGTCAGAGAAACACTCCGAGTGCACTCGCCTGCGCCTGCTCCGTTACCGAGAGTCACCCCCTCGTCATCAGAAGGTATAGCAATTGAAGGATACGATCGCATCCCCGGTGGAGTCAAAGTTAGTTCGTCCTCATATACTCTGCACCGAATCAGCGAGGTCTACCCTCAGCCTTTCGAGTGGCTGCCAGAGCGCTGGCTAGACCCAGGACCTGGAAAAATTCACGATATGCGGAGACTCTTTTGGCCGTTTGGAAGTGGAGGGAGAATGTGTCTGGGTAGTAATTTTGCTTTGCAAGGTACGGGGGCCCTTCCGCTCTCTTCCTTTCCTCGCAGCATGCTTGTGAGTGCAAGCTGACTGAATCTGCTGCCCGTTGAAGAGATCAAACTTGTCATGGCTTCAGTCTACACCAACTATACCACTTCTATTGTCGATGATGAAGGCATTGAGCAGGATTACGCTTTTATTTCGTTGCCCAAGGGACGGAAGCTGATGTTAAGATTTACGCCTGTAAAGCTGTGAATCATCAGTTTGAATCCATAACGTCTCGCTGTTTGTGGTCATCCAGCCAGAACCGGTATCATTGCGCAGTGGGTTCAATCAACTTTCTATACCAGTGGCCAAATGAAGCTTGAATGGTTGAACCAGCCCAAGGTCCAGATCCTAACCATGTTCCTATTTATGCTCCATCGTGGCCAATAACCGAAACCAGTGAACCGCGATCGGCTGGTTACGTCCCGAAACCTACGACTCTATCATTTCCAGGGCTTTCGAGCTGGCGTACCGGCCGTGCACCAAACCTTTTCGAGGAGTTTAGTAGTTCAGTCATTGGCTTTTGACTTTCTGAGACTGCACCAAAATAGAGTCTTTGCTGCGTTCAATCCAGACACAAGATACAGACGGCCATATGCAAGCCGGTGGACCTGGACAATCGCTTGTAGACGGGAAATATTACTGAACAAGCAGCTTTGCGATGAAAATTGCATTAGATTGTTTTTCTCTGGGTATATACAAAAGCATATCCATATATAAAGGTTCAAAACCAGATACGAATCATCATGGGGATATCCAATCTATGTTTCTCATCTTTGTCTCTCGAGTTGCTACCATGACTCCCGCATCATGTAATGTCTCTCTCCCCCATTGAGCTCCCATAAAATCCTTAAGCGTGAACGTCCTCCGGAATTCCCCTGGGGCGGTACTCCGTAAAGTTTTCCGGCCAGAGGAACATCTTCTCTTCCTTCGAAGGAGTGGCGGCGATGAACTGAGGAACCTGATGCAGACAGTTAGCAGGCGGTACAAAGTGTTGAAAGGCTTTGGACGTACGGATTGCTGGCTGGAAACCCTTCTCCACATGTTGGCACGTGGGTTGAACCGAGCTGGAGTTCCCTGGCCTTTGGTCGTTTCCTGGTCTTCTTTCATGATCGACTCCATGTTTCGCTTGATGTCGGTGAACGTCTCAAAAGGAATGTACGAAATGTTGTTTTCCTTGCAATACTCCTCGAGGCGAAGGCCCTTGCGCGCGAAGAGGACATCGGCTTCACGGGCAGCAGGCAGATCGGACACACCGTCGCCAATGAAAACGATCAGGGGAATTTGGCCATCAATGCAATACTTGGCGGCCTCGGCGCGACCTTCCTGGACCGAAAGGGCCTTGTCATGGCCCAGGTCGGTGTCATGTCTCCAGATCGGTTTCCATTCCGAACCGTCCGACTTGATATCGGCGTCATTTGCAACAATCTGGATTGACAACTTCACTGATCGATCAGCGACATCATTCAATCAGCGGATAGATGGGTATGACTTACTGCCTGCTCTCCCAAAAACGTCTCCAGCACTCTGCGCAAGATGGGCTTCAGTCCTGCGCTGATCACGTTGAAATCGATGCTGTTGGCAATGCAGAACTTGTGAAACTCCTGGAATCCAGGGTCGATCTCGAGTTCCTTTTCCATAACTTCAAACCCGTCTTCAAAGGGGACTCGTAGAGATCCCCACATCTCCTCAGACACATCACGGAATGACCGCTCGCCGGTTTTGATTTGTTCATCCAGCATTTGGCGGCGCTTCGTGCCGCATCCCAGATTGTCGAAGAGAATATGGCCAGTGTCTTGCATAAATATGGTGCCATCAAAGTCTGGGAACAGCACAGAATTAGCAACCAATCAGCGCTCCTATTGTTGTCATAGTAATAAAACACAGGTATAAGATCGACAGGGGCCGAAGCTTGTGCTGAATTGCTGGGGCTTGCGTACCTGAGAAACAGACAATCTTTCTTGTTTTGTCAGGCATGTTTTTTTGTTTTAGTCTGACAAGCAACTGGGAATAGAGTCTTGGGATTGGTGCATTGAAGTCGCAACGAATTGGTCACAGATATCTGGGGACACCATCTTGGTCAAATATGTTTTCGAAGTGGCGATGTAAAGTTGCTAGAATGGGATAACAGGATATGGATCACGCAAAAGGAAATGACGTCGTCGGCTCTCTCATAAACATTTTTGCGGTTGGCTTGCTGATACTGAAAGAGTGGAATTCAATAGACTGGGTCTGGGTCATGCTGCTCGACCTCTGAAGGGTCAAAGAGTCAAAGAGTCAATTCTCATACTCCGCCAGTTGGTGGAGCGGAGTTGCTTAACAATGCATGATTGGTCAATGTCTGAAATCGCGTATCGGAGACCTGTGCACGTGTTCCTCGCATCATTCCTGATCAGGTTAGATTTGATTATCGGACTAATATTTGACCGCACCGTTGAGCCGAAACAGGAAAAGTTCAGGAGAGTAATAAAGCCATTGTGGCAGAATCCGACGTCATTGGGTCTGATCTTGCCGATGCCCCGATTTCTGGATTGCCGAATCAGATCTCCGCTTGGTATTAATCTTCTGTTAAGAAAAGAACCTTGAGTTTTTAATCGGAGTACTGTGCCATCATCAATCTAGTTTCGTCAGGGTGGTCAGTGGAGACAATAATAGAAATGATATTTCTGTCCCCAGCGCAGACTTATGACTAGAATCACACCCAGAACAGGAAATTTATTATGCAGCTGGTCAAAGCATATGCAGATGAGTACATATTCCTCGCATCAGCAAATTCAACTATGTACAATGACATGGTTCTCTGGTCTCGACCCTGAACCGGCGATACTTTCATCTTCAATGGCAAATAGGAAATGCAGGGCTTGATGGAGTGACTGTACCACCATAGATGACTTGATCACCTGGGTTGGCAAAGACCGTCTCCCGTCCTTCGACAGTGGAACAGCCATTACCAACATTCGCGACGAACAGATCCGGATAGGCACTCTCAAAGGATGATGGACTGCCAGTACCTCCGCTGATAACCACATCTGCGCAATTCATGTACAACTCCCGGTTGCCGATCAAATTGTACCAAGTCCACGCAAAGAGGGCTTGGCCGTTAGCGACGTCCCTAGGTATCTTGAAGTTATACCTGGACACAAGTGGACATCCGCCTTCCATGGATTGAATGACTTTGAATGTCTTGCCATTGTCGTAGCTCAGAGAGAGCTGGCAAGAGCCACCGCCATGGGTTGCGGAGCCCGTTATGGTCATGTTGTAGGTCTGACCAGCGGTATACTGTGCGGTTGCGCGCCAGGGAGTATTGGTCTGGTATCCTTTGCAGGGGAAGTTAGAGCCTGTCACCTGTTAGACATGCACAGATTCATCGTGATAATGGTTAAGGGGTGAAGCACCATCGCTGTTGAGAGGACTGGTCATTGAATAGTCGATATCCTCCTCAGGCACCTGTGGGTCGAAGCGACTGCGAAGAGGATAAGGCCAACTCATTTCCATATGAGCTGCTGCCAGGCTGACAGTGAGCAGACCCATCACAACTTTGCTGAGCATCATTGTTGCTGCCAGGTGGTTTTTCCGTTTGTCTTCGATTGGATGCTTTGAGAGACTTGGTGAAGTGATGCATAACGTTGCCATCAATTCCCCTGTTCTTATACCTTTCGTCCTCGCCAAGTTTCTGAGGGTAACTCTTCGGGAATGTTGAAAATGGACACTCCCTCCAGGTTACATCTCAACTGTTGACGTCTCAGTCCCATTGACACTATCGGCAAAGAGAGGCCTGCGACGTTCAATAGCAGAAGAATCCAGGCTCATTGCATGGAAGTTGTAACTGAAGAGCTCCACTTGACCTGGCTGGGTTACATAGGCGTTCGATTCTCCATTGAGGCGGTTTCAGTATGCCATACCTGTTTCATTCTCTCAACCGGAGGACGATCGCAATTTACTCAGTAACATCCTCAGTTCGCATAGCGCTATCAACATTTCGGTATGAGTTGAGACCTCCAGCACCATGGGTTACAGTGACAGCTTGAGATGAGCGGGGTCAATGGCCCTGTTTGATGCTCGCTCGAAGATGAAGATGAACCTAAAGAGATCATCACGCGTGTCCGGTTGGATTTGATGGTTTTTGGTCAATCTACATGAACAGCGGCCTAGGACGGGAGAGGAATGTGCTATCTGTTCCTGGCATAGATCTCGCATTTAGCTGTGACTATCCCCACATGGCCTGAGACGAGTCTCCTAAGGGACAGCATGACTCGGCAATTTCAAGTTCTGCAGAGCGATTAATCATTGATAACGCGAAGCGACAAGCTAATCCCACGAGAGTCCTAGTCTCCCGTGACTGTTCAATCACATTGAGAAATTTATGAGGGGGAGGTACTTGGCGCCCTGGTCTAATTTCCTTTCGACCAGGGTCTGAAGCAAGTGCCGACTACGGGGTACTTTAAGTCTATACAACATTATAATCCTACTGTTACACTTGCTTGAAAGATTGATCATGTTCAATTGTCTGGGGATTAGTCGCACTTTTCACGCGCCTACTCTAGGCCTCGGGATTATGCAATTAAATTCATTCAGCCCTGCAGGGCCCATATGGTCTTCATCTTCATTAATCTCTATTACTCTGCCTCGACAGGCGCCAATATGAGAATAGAGTTGTGCTTAGAAGGCAAGACTATGTACCCTCTTACCTAGTCATCACAGCCAGATGGTGTGAAGGTCCTCTAATGTTACTTTTGGCGTCTAACGAGTCCGAATTTGGTGCATCCACATAACAGGCATAGAGAACACATAACCATCGTATAGAGGCTATCGCTTCGAGGTGCTGATTAGCTTTAAGTCCTCCTTCAGCTGTACCGCCCTTTATACATCAAATCAGACAAAGGCGAGTGCAAGTCATGAATGGAAAGCAAATGGGGATAAGAACATCTTCGTATTCATAAAGTATATACGGGCATCCTGGTATGACAGGTTAGCGGATATCCATCTATATCTTCGCAGACCACAAAATCCAGTACAAAATCAGTCTCGAGAAAACAACCGCTTTTTGGCTGAGTACAGAGCACTTAGATGATCATTTCATAGTCTGTTATTGAAATCCCACTAAGGTAATCATTAACATGAAACAGAGATCGTCCATGTGTTTGTAACTTTACTAATGTGCTCTGTTATGGCCCCATCTAAGCCACTCTCTCGCTCAAGCTGTGTGCATGCTTATAGTCATGCTGAGAGAACTGCTTGGAGGTTAAAGATAAGAGTAGGTTCTTGTTTACAGGCTATTATTATCAGAACAAGTTCATTTGGCATATGACTCTCAAACTTGTCCATGCCAATAAACTCGAACTGGGGCCGTCTATCCACCATAACGCTGATCATCAGCCAAGCGGAGACCAACTATGCAGATACTTCTGTCGCGAGATCCATAATAGGGGATTCGGTCATGGAGTAATGTTGGTTTTAGACTCCTTTATAACTGATCGGTGCTGCCTTGGTTCTGCCTTGAGGCTGTGTTTGTCCTCACTCTCTTCGGTTATAACAATGGGTTGTATCGAGACGCTTCGGTTTGTGATCTTGTTTCTTGCTATTTGTTCTCGCTTCTATTTGCCTGTCCTAGTAATGCTGACAAGATCTAAAAGATTGCGACTCGATCAAATGACAATATGACGCGAAATTTCTGGAAGAGCCAGCGTCCTTTCTCCACCAAGTCTGCTTTGGTCTCTCTTTTGCAAATCCTCGCAAGTCCGGCTCGCAGTACTGCGCATGATGAACCAACAGCAACCACAACAGTGATCGTTCCAGCCACTAAAATCTATTATCCGCCATCCGACTCTGCGCCCGTCCCGATCACAAGCCCCGATCGTTGGGTACTCCCGTTGGTCGGACTGTCCAAGGATGCTACAACGCCTTGGGGTGCCAACGTTACGAGTGGGAATGGCACGGTGAATGCGTATACCATATCTCTTGGGCAAGGCGATAGCGACAATGATTGTAGGGGGAACGGTACCCAACTGCTGAACCGAACACAGTACCCTTTGGTGGACGCCCAGTTCATAGGAGACCTCAACGGCAACCGTGCCAATCTCTCCGTATCCCAGAACAACCATCACATACTCAACCTGGGGAACGACTCTCACCTGACCGTAACCACCAGCAGTGTCGACGAGGATTCTCCCATCAGCACAGTCCCCTTTGGCTTAAACCTCGGCCATAAAGGCGAATGGAATGGTTCACTCGCACTAGGCGGGCTCTACGACGCCAATCGTCTCACCGATGATGCGACATCCTGGATCTCCATCGCAGAGACCATGAACAACAATGGTACCTTTCTGCAGACCGGCAAGCAGACCCTCTCCGCCGTCATTCTACGCATCTGGCAGTATAATCCCAGTCCGAGCGGCACCAACACGAGCATCAACGCCATGGTCAAACGGTCCGGTCCCTTCTCGGTCTCGGACGAATCTGAACCCAGCGTCATCTATCCTGCTCGGTTGGATCTGACCAGCGACACGCTGATCCTACCACGGGACTGGTGCGGCCGCAACATAACGCTGGAAATCAACATGTTCCCGAACCGAGTCGCGAGTGTCTCTAGTTCGATTTTGATCGGAATCCCCGGGAACCTGACCGACAGCAGCAGCCGGTGCAGCTTCGAGCAGAATACTAAGGAGATTGTCCTCGGTCGTCCGTTCTTTCAGGCGGCCTACCTCTACGTTGACGTTACCGGCGAACTGAGGATCCTTCCTGCCAATCAGTACGATCTTCCACCCAAACCGGTTCCGTTCAATGCAACTGCGAGACCGGTTCTGCCTGACCGCCGCACCTCACCGTATAGCCCCGGTGCTGCGGGTGGAACGTTGGTCAAAGGCAGCTGGGGCGACCGAAACTTGCCTGTTGGGACGGCGGTCAATCGTGCTGTTGTTGTTTTACTCGTACTTGCTGGTTTTGCGTTTTTGCTTTGAATAGACACATACAGCTAGCAGTAGCCCATGATACCCATCTATTGTGTCCTTGTGAAGTGGATCTTCTGCTTTCGGTAATCATTATGTTCTTCCAGCGGCCTTCCCGGGCATAGCCATGCTTACACCGGCTTCAACCGAGACGAGGCTATTGACATGTTAATTTGCATCATCTAGTCTGGCGCAATGAAGTAATCGGTTCATTTCAGCATGCGCAAAGCAAGGCTGATGAGTCTACCAGAGACAGAGTATTAATTTGTTTTACTGGAAAGAAAAGCGACTAGATACTTCGGCGCATCACGAGATGAACAATTGCAGTACATTCCACTGTATGATACAATACCCTCTCCTTGCTAACGAGAATATTAAATTAGAAGCAGAAAATCTGGTCGGTCATCTTCGAAACTGGCCCTGGCTTCTGAAATCCAATCGCAGCCAGCGTCTTCTTGGTAGCGCTCACCATGCCCGGAGGCCCGCAGAGGAGGACCTTAGTGTCAGGCGAAGGCGCGAATAGCCGCTCGCTGAGGACCTCCTGGTTGACGAATCCGCTTCCATACGCCCAATTCTCCGGGGCAGTGTCAAGCATGTACCACAGCTTGAAATTCTTGGGGTATTTGCGGGCAAACTGCTCGAGTTCATCCCGCAGTAAGATGTCTGCCTCAGTTCTATTGGCGTAGATAAGGCTGATCTCCGTCGTATCACGCTCGTCCTCGCAGATAGCACGGATCAGCTGGTACATAGGTGTGATTCCTGTCCCGCCAGCTACCATTCCCAGCTTCTTGCAGAACCCTGGTTTGTAGCGCATCGCGCCTTTGGGTCCTCTGAATTCGACCTCGTCACCCACTTGCAGGTTCGCTAGGTACTTTCCAGAGAGCACGCCGTCCGGATAGCATTTCACGACTAATTCCAGTCTTCCTCGGTCTAGGTTGTTGGAAACGGGTGTATATGACCGGCTCACGGTGGCACCGTCGATAATAGCGCGAATGGCGACGTGCTGACCGGTGGGTAGACCAATCACTCCATTGCTATCCGGTAACCCAAACACGAAGCGGTATACGTTTGAAGATAACTGGTCCTTCTGGATTAGCGGCAGGCGCTGAAACTCCTTTGAGTCAAGGAACCCTTTAAGCAAGTGCGGGTCAGCCCTGGGCACCTTGCGTGCCTTAATATGCGGCGGATACTGCAGGAATCCCGACTCGATCTTGGTGAATTTGGCGGCTTTACGTGCGATAACGCCACCTGCTGCCGCACAAATCAGAGTAGCTGCGAGGAAACCATTGGCGAAGCCTCCCTGCGGCAACCTTAACCCGCTTAAGGGCTGAGAGAGATATCTGTGAAGTGACCCCGTGGTGTCAAGTGCGTACAGAGAACCGTGACGGTAGACATAGATCAAGGAGGCGACTGCTCCCAGCAGACTGGTGACCGCACCTACGTATCGGGTTGCTGATGAAGACGCAGGGGTCTCGACGGAGCTCTGAGCGATGATGCGAACTTTCTTCGGAGCGACATATTCTTTCGCGCCCTGAAGGGTTCCGATCAGGAATTTTTCTAGAATTTCGCGCGAATCTTCTGAATGGCCGATGTCTTCAAATGCTTCTGTCGCATCTGAGCCGGCAACTTCAACCAGAACATCTGCGCCGCCAGGATGATCTTTCTGGTATCTTGTCACATCGTACACTGTCAAGTCTTAGCAACTGAAGACTTCAAAGCTTGCACTCTCCTGCGGAGGCATGCGACTTACCTTGTCCGTGGATCACAATCCAATTGTCGTCTTTGCGGTTATGCAGTGCAACTTCCTTCAATGTGTACTCGGGTAAATCAACAGCAGGGCTTTTCTGAGCACCGCTGACATCTGCCATCGTTGAAACGGCCATTGCTAACGGTATCATAAATCAAAGGGAAGGCTTCAAGTGAACATATGTAAGTAGTGTTGATTGGGGGGAGGCAGGCAGTTCACGGATTTTATAAACCATGTTGGCATTAGCAACCATAGAGCAAAAGCATTGGCCAGTGAATAGACGGATAAAATTCATCATTGCTGCTCAACCACTCTGTATCCGTACTCTATTCTTGTGTACACCGAGTACTCCGTCCTAACGATCCTTCTGCAGATTATTCAGTCGGAAATGAGGACTTAATACCGACCTCTAGTATCCACTCTCGTTCGCCTTCACCGGCGCAACTTCCCCTTGCCATTCTAGCGCACTCTCGAATCAGCATTTGTACCTCGGCACAAGCACACTTTTGCTCTCGCGTTTGTTTTTGTCTGAGATTCGGCCCGAACAGGGATGGTTCTTTTTCGGAGAATAATGCTGGACTGGTTCTGGCTCGGCACGCCTTGATCCATGCTGGAGAAGAAATCCTTGTTGGGCCTCGGTCGGGTTACCGAATTGTACACGGTATAGCTTCTCACTGAATAAACGGGCTGGGCTGTTCATCGCTTGCAATCTGCCAAATAGCAAACGGACAACATCGGCATCCTGAGTGCCTCTTAAGTCACTCGAAGTGAAGTAGATTGATCCGTGATGATTATTCCAATTGCCGTTAGACATCTGTCACCATTGTAGGGAGTGCTGTTGTACTTGTACATGTCCCGTCTGCATAAGCAGAAATCTCTGGTTAGTGGCGGGACTTCACTGTCGATCGCTCAATTAGAGTTGGATTTAATCTTAGAATACAACACAAAGCTTCAAACAGCCGAGGCACTCCTTGAAATAGTAAGCTCTTCTGGGATATCGTCGCTGACGAACTCAGCGCATCGGTCTTGTCGAGACGGACTCGCCGATTCCGTTGAATCCTTAGCACACGGCCCGTATACATAAGGTGGATACACTATGCAGTGATGCTCTGGTTCCTCTTGCTGTAGTTCGGCTTTTATCCGAATCGCATCTTATCTCGAGGCATTTTGCATAGATTTGCAAAGTCGTATAACCCCCTATAAATGACTGAGGATGGCCGTCCATCCAGGCTTTCGGTTCGTGCCCGACAACATCCCATCCCTCCAAATCATTTTGCTGTGGAGTCTGCATATCAGTTTGTGACAGGATGTCGACGACAACAAAGCTCTTTCACCTTCTGGGTGAACCCATCTCGACAGCAAAAGAGATTCAGTTTGAGTCAACGACGACATATGAAAACCTAAGACATCTGATTGCGGCGCACTTCGCGATCGTTGAGCCCAATGGTAAGGACCATCTGAAACCCACAAGAGCACAATATGGATAAGCTGACCCTCGCAGGTATTGGATTCCTATCGCAGGATTCTATCCTACATGACGTGCCCGAAATCGCCGCATCTGATGATATCATCAGCATCACAATCGATGGGAAGGCGGTGCGCGACATACCAGGCCCCAAGGGCCTTCCATTCATCGGAAACTTCTTTGAAGTCTATCCCGACCATCTGGGCAACCACCAGCGCCTTTTTGAACAGTATGGGCCGATCTTCAAGACGACCAACATGGGTCGCACCGTATACCATACCAATGATCCACAGCTCTCATCAATTATCTTCGCCGAGACAGACTTCTTCACGAAGAAGATCAATGCAGCGCACCCTCTGCATCCGATCAAGAATCAGGAAGCCGGTGTCTTTTTGGGCGATACTGATACGCCAGAGTGGAGGACAGCACATAAATTCCTGCCACCAGCACTTGGCCCCAAGGCCGTGCGTCATTACGCTCCCATGATGCAGGAAACGGTTGAAGATGCGTTCAACGTCTTTGATGCCTTAGATGAGAAAGAGGAAGCATGGAATGTCTATCAGTACATGCTCAAACTTGGATCGCAGGCGGTTGGCAAGTTGGTCCTTGGAATTGATTTCAAACACTTCTCATCTATCGATGCGCCTCCACATGAACTTGTCTATCGCATAGCGGAGTCATTGGAGCTGAATAAGAAAGTGACTGCGTGGGGTGATTGGTACGCCAAGTTACCATTCGGTGACCCGCAACGGTTGAAAAATGCCAGAGGGCGTATCATCGATATGGTCAATGAGTCCATCCAAAACGCGGCTCGCGGAGGCATTGAAGATCTCCCTCTACAGGATGCGGCGTTGAAAGCATCCAACATGGTTGGTACGTAATAGCTTCTTCCAACTTGGACGAATACCTTGGCTAATTTCACTAGACTACGCTCTCCGGGCCACCGACAACAAGGGCGAAAAGCTACCCAAGACCAGTCTAATGCAGGCATTGGTGGTAGCAACAGGAGCCGGTTTTACAACCACCAGTTCATTATTATCATGGCTCATCTACGGCCTCGTCACCTACCCCGGGGTGCAGGAGAGGTTGCTGCAGGAGCTGATTGACAACGGCATCGATGCCGACACGCAACTTACTGCGGACTTGACGGATCGCCTAACCTTCATGGACAAATTTATCAAGGAGACCCAGCGTCGGCATAATCCTTCGTATCAGCCTGGGCGAACCGCCAAGGTAGATATGATTCTTCCTGGAGGCTACAAGCTTCCACAGGACTCGGTCGTCATTGGCGCTCTGCACCATCTTCACAATAACCCAGACGTGTGGAGCAATCCTGCGCGGTTCGATCCTGATCGCTGGGACACAGAGGAAGTCAAGAACAGACACAAGACTGCCTATATTCCCTTCGCCACTGGTCCTCGCATGTGTATCGGTTTTAACTTTGCTTTGCAGGAAGTTAAAGTCTTCCTGCCCAAGCTGGTGTACCGATACAAGTTCACCAGGGAGAATGATGGGCATATCGAGTACGATCCCATGTTCCAACTGATTCGACCGACCAACCTATATGTTCGCGCCGAACGGCGTGTTAAATGGCCGCCAAGGTCAGACAAAGCGGCTCCGTCGCCTCTACTGTGATGACGACGTTTCTATATAATATTTGGACATTTACTGCCTTTGTCAGGGTTTATTCCTTGATTACAAGCTTCTGTATTATAAACTAGCGTTTCGTTCATTTCCACTTGGAGCTATGTCTACAGGAATCGACTTCCGTGCGACTAAGGAGAAACAATGCGTGGAATCTGTTTGAGCGGCATCTGTAAAACGATGATTTTTTGAGGTTCTAGAAACATAACAACAACATGACATTTTACAGTCATATTATGACCAGTCTACACCAGACCTTACCACACCGGTCCAGTCAATAATAATCTTGAGTGTTCATGAGCATCATCTAACAAAAGGTTGCAGCACTCTCATTAGGGAAAACGTGGTCAACATTGCAGGATGGGTTGCCGCCAGGGACAAAGAGCGGAGTGGCTAAAGTCGTCATTGTTACCAACCAAGATGGCAAATGTAAGTGCAGTGGCAACATACCATCAACAGCCAGGTCCATGCTTGGACTACGCACGACGGACAAGTCGCCCGCTGGGGTCAGCCTCATTTCGCAGTTGATCTGGTCCTGGCCTCCGTCGGTGGCGTTACTGCCCGTCCAGATATCGATGTGATGCATTCCAGAGCTGGTCCACTCATCTGCGCATTGAGAGCAAAGATCCTCGAACCGGATGTACTTGTGTAGATACGGGGAAAAGATGACTTCGCACTGCGTGAACTCGCCAGGGGCCGAGGCGAAGGTCAGAGGATCATCGAACGTGCCGATACCCCCGGCTGTGAGGCCACGACCACAATCGTAGGCGATTGCAGGGCCCGGGGGATCATTGTCGGGGAATCCATAGAATGTATGTGTGACTGTAGGGACGATGTCGCATGCTTGAGCCGATGCAAACGCCATAGTGGCCATGGCCGTTATAATCAGACGATCTCGCATGGTTGGTGTGTCACTGTATGGCTGCAGTATTCCCTTGAATTCGAGACATTGTGATCAACCCATATGGTGCGCCAATTTATATCTTTTGCGCTGTTATGGTGCCATGGTCATTGTCTCGGACTGTCATTCCTCAGTGACGTCGATTCCTTCCATCGTTGAGACTTTCCGGATGCTTGGTACGCATGAGTAAGATGGACAGAACCAGACAGTAGGACCTACATGCAGCTACATGCAGATAAGTGCGAAATAAAGGATATCCTATTGAGATGGTTGTTCTCGTTTGATTTCCCAGAAGGATCAAGCCACTTCGGCCGATTTAACCGGAAAAGGAAGCGGGCGATCGGCGATGGTTGCCTATTTTTTTAGCTTGTCTGGAATGAGGAAAACGATCATCTTGGCGACGGAGAGAAAAGAAAGGTATTCGCTTTTACCAACTCCGACCAGTTGAATGACTGATCCGCTCACATGGCGTCCACAGACTCTGCTCCGGGCAGATTTAATGGTCTGCACAGAAAAGTCCTCGGCGAACTGGGCCTTCTGACACTATGGCATTCATCATTGGACGTCAAGGTTCTCTGTGCACAGCGCTTCATCCGACTCTTCGCCTATGGAGGCTCAACTCTGATATTAGCTTCATACCTGTCTGCCTTGGGTATCTCAGATGACCGCATTGGCTTATTTATGACCTTGACTCTGGTCGGCGATGTCGCAATCAGCTTTTTCCTTACTCTCTTCGCAGACGCAATGGGCCGCAGAGCAGTCCTGGCTTTGGGTTCTGCGCTCATGGCCTGCAGTGGTATCATCTTTGGTCTATTTGACAATTACTGGATTCTCTTAACCGCTGCAGTGCTCGGTGTCATCAGTCCTAGGTGAGTTTTGACCTGGCTCTGAGACGATGTCTGTCCATCTTGTTCACGATTGGCTTCTGCAGTGGTAATGAGATTGGTCCTTTTCGAGCTGTTGAGGAATCTACTCTGGCTCATCTTACTGCCAAAGAGCATCTCAGCGATATCTTCGTCTGGTACTCTTTGATCGGCACCGCAGGCACCGCCCTCGGAATGATGGTGTGCGGGTGGATCATCAACCTATTGCAAACTACCAGAGGTTGGCAATATCTCAATGCATGCCAGATTGTCTTCTTCGCATATGCCGGGATCGGTGCAGTCAAGTTTCTTCTTTCCATCTGCCTAAGTCACGAGGTTGAAGCCGCCAAGAAGGACAAGAATGGTGCTACTGCCTCCCGACAGCAACAACGAGCAGCTGATGGTCCGGAAACCCAGCCTCTCCTGGGCGAAAGAGCCAACAACGAGGACAACCAGAAGAAATCACTCTTCTCTTTTCTCGGCAGTAGCGATCTCGTCTCTTTAGTCGTCACACTCTTCGTCTTGTTTGGTCTGGACTCGTTCGCCTCAGGTTTGGCCTCATTGTGCGTATTAGTGGGACCCTACGATGACAGCACACATCGAACTGACCGTGCCTCACAGATCCTGGATGACATACTTCTTCAAGCGCAAGTTCTCTCTGCCCGAGGGAGAGCTCGGCTCGATCTTCTTTACCACCAGCCTAATCTCCGCCGCATCCATGCTGGTTGCATCCTCCATAGCCAAACGCATTGGCAATGTCAAGGTTCGCTCTTCGCCTTCAATTGCATTCTTCCATCGCCTCTCAGGTTTCTGACTATATGACAGACCATGGTCTTCACCCATTTGCCGTCCGCCATTTGTCTGGCTCTCATCCCAGTTCCCTCCGCCCTGCCGGCAGCCTTGACCTTCTTGATCCTCCGTGCCTGTTCACAGAGCATGGATGTCGCCCCACGCAGTGCCTTCTTGGCCGCTGCTCTTCCGCCCGAAAAGCGCACTGCAATCATGGGCGCCATCAACGTCGTCAAGACTTGCAGTCAGAGCTTAGGCCCGCTCATCACTGGTGTCCTGGCCGATCATAATCTTTTCGGTGCTTCCTTCACGCTTGCCGGTATCCTGAAAGCAATCTATGATATCGGTATGCTGATAAACTTTGCGGGGAGAGAGCGTGCGCAAAGGATGGCTTCGGATCGGCCCGGAGAGAGCGCTTAGATGTTTGGTTGCGAATATGAAGCCTAAGTCTGGCTGTTATTTGCGAATTACAACATGCAATAGGGGCAGTTTTATATAGTATCTAGATCATCCTACCGCAATTCATCTTTCTATTGGTTGTACAGATGAAAAACTCTCAGGAAACTCCTGGGATCATAGTGTTGATGCCAAATGTCCTGACGAAGTTCTTATTGTCATAATCACATTTTCATATTTCTTGTATGAAGAGATTATCTTCCGAGGATCAGCTGCGATTGGTAGTCTCGTCTTCACTAAATGCAGCATGCAGGCATAGACTTCCTTCACAGGACCATCTTGAATTGTGGATCCCTATCATCGTTACATCCAGTATACTGCGCATATTTGCCCTGTACCTTGTCTCTATTGATTTTAGCGCAGTATAAGACATTCAAAAGGATCCTAAATACAAGATCAGTTGGACGACTCTAAATAGATATAGACAGAGCTGTTGTACTTACATGACCCATGCGAATATAAGCAGGCCGAGAATTATCGTGTGGCCTCGATGGTAATCTGGCTTATCCTTGTCGGGATAGTTGAATGCTGTAGAAAACACGCATGTCAGTCTGGGAACTTCAGCAAGTAAGAGGAACGAAGTCTCACTAGCTACAAACCCTCCACAATTTGCAATTGCCAACTGCATTGCCGACGTAGTGGCCCTTTTGTAATGCCCCGCGGAGTTGTTAGAATTCCAAACCAGGATACATGGGACGCTGCTGTACATGCCCGTTGCCATGAGGAAGGTCATCCCATACTTGACTTTGGCGGACTCGATGTTGGCAATTGCTCCGTACCCAGCAATCGCAATCGGCAGGATAAAGAGCATGATTACACCACGAAGCTGCAGCCGGTCTGAGATGAGAGCCACAATGACTGGAGAAGAGGAAGGCATGCGGTCAGCGACTGAGTACAACTTGGATCGACTGATGATCAAAGAGCCCACCTGTGATCACAGCTGCGACAGCGTACGGAATAACAGTCCAAAGCTGCACCTTGTTCGCATCGTCCGCAAAGCCGCTTTCCTTAATGATGGTAGGTAGCTATTTTCCTGTCATGAGCAATGATATCTGTTTGGTGGCAGTCAAGAGTCGACTGACAAAAAGACCAAAAGAGTATAACCCAGACAAGATAGCAAAGTACGCTGTTGCTGACAGCCACATTTTCAAGTCCAGTACACCTCGGACAACCTCGGACCACCTGAAGGCCTCATGTTCAGCCTCGATAGTTCTGTTGGGTGATGTCAGCAGAGATCGAGATTTGAAACTCGATAGTAGTAGGACATGCGGCTTCTGGGTTAAAAATTGGTAAGAACATCGACATACCCTTCTGGCACAGATGGATTATCCAGTTGCATTCTCTCACGGGCGAACTGTCGTTCCTCGACTGTCAAAAAAGCTGCCGTTTCTATGTTGTTGGGAAGACAGAGGTAACTGAGAGCGCCGCATGCGAAAGTCTGGAAGGTATCAGAAATAGCACAGGTATTCTATTCGAAGTGTTGACTTACCAATAGACCCTCAATGATCATAATCCAACGCCATCCTTCAAGACCACCTCGTGGTCCAATGGCGGCCAATCCGCGAGCCAGAAGCCCTATTATCAAGAACGAAGTACTTTGCATCAGCAATCACCTTGCAAGAATTACCTGGAAGGAGGTTAAGTTTTACCTCCAAAAGCCCCCGATAATGATGCCGCCGTATAGAATAGGCCGATGCGAAGGGCTAAATCTGAACGTTTATAGAAGAAAGACAGGTAGAGTACCTGACGGAGTCTTAGTCTCGCTCATTGGAACAGAGCCAGCCGGTATCAGAGAGAAGGATCCGGGATAAGCCTCACATACCATGCCAGGCAACAGTCCTCCCTCGGCTACACCGAGTATGGCACGGACAGCAACGAAGCCAGCAAAATTACGCACAAAGCCCAGACACATGGTGATAATTCCCCAGACCATTGTGAGAGTAGGTAGCCAGATCTTCGGGGACGCCTTCTTGATTATCAGATTACTCGGAAGCTCGCTATCGGCACGCGCTCAGCAACATAGTCAGAAGCTTTCAGCCATTGACTCTCACCTGCAAATATAAGTGAGATAGAAGACCGTAAGGCCTATGTCATACTGATGACCAGTGATGTTTAGATCATTTTGGAGACCAAGAATCTTTGCGTTTCCCACGTTTGTCCTGAAAGAAACGTTTGGATCAATCTTCAGTCTGGTACTAATTGAAGAGGCATTCTGTTTCCTCACCTGTCAAGGAATGAACATAGAAAAAGAAGAGCCAGAACGGGAAGAATCCTATCGGAGGATATTTAGCTATTTATTGGCCATAGTCGTCGAAGCGGACCAACCTCGTGTCCAGCTTGAAAAGAATGCTTCGAGTTAGCTTTTGTTGGTAGGCATTATCAAAAGACATGTTATCTAGTGACTTATGTTTAACATCTTCCAATGTCTCATGGCTAGGCTTCATTGTATCCATGGCTAGATGTACGGGCAAACTGTAGAGAGAACATGAGAATGAAAGCAATTGAGATCATCAAAATAGTATATCATAGCAGGGGGTCGAGTTAAATATCGATTGAAGATCGGCAGAAAGACGTGAGGAACACCCCAATTTCGGCCATCATTTCTGCAACCGATGAGAAAATACCGAATAGTACAAAGTGATTTTGTCATGTCTGTTTGTATCCCCGCATTTTCTTCCCCAGCCCAAGACAATCCTGGGTTGCTTGGTTTTGGGCTCAAAAGCTTGGCGTTGGGGTCTTGGGAATACTGATTCGCTCTGTTATGGTCACGTGACCACCATCTGGTAAATTACCGCATGTAATTACTCCATACGTATTATTTCCGCTGGCATTGCCGGACTCAACCGACACCGCCCGGAGTCCAGTTTTGGCGCCGAGGCATCAATCATCAACAGCTTGGTCCGGTAGATGGCCGATTCAAGATCATGGCATGTCTCGCTCATAAGACCAAGATCTCCAATTTTTCTTCAATTGTGTAAGCTACGCTACTCAATTGGCGCTGATTGAAGAAATTGAGAGGATATGTCAAAACTATCCAGCAGCCTCAAGGCTCTGATCAACGCCCCGAGTGCGCGGCCAAATACTGTCCCTGCCCCTCGCAATATCCGCTCCGTCTACCAGAAAATTCAACAGAGCGCTCTAGCAAACAATGTTTCCTCGCCGTCATGGCTGGCTTTGTCGGTTCGTTAACCCTTCCTCACGCGCTCCGTATGAATTCCCTAGCACATGAATTGTCCTGAGATGGCTCTGACTTATCCGGTGATTTTCAACCAACAGACAGCCGCCACGATGACCATGAATTCTCCTGACTCCCTCGCAATCTTGTTTCAATTGGTTGCGTCGGCTCAAACAGAGGATGAAAGCGTAGCCACAGCAGAGCTGATGCGCGAGGTGGGGCTGAAATGCATCAGTTTCAACGGCATCCCGCGGACGATCAACTGCCTCAATGCTTTCAAGGCGAGCTTGCCCGAATCCGTCAGCAAAAGACTATCACGTACTCCGACTCGAGCCCCAGACCCCGGGAATATCAATGAGATTGGTAGGCGCGGCCGAGCCTTGTGGGACTCCATCTACCGGCCCTTTGAAACCAAACTGGTCAACAAATTGGCGGATTCGCATCCTGATCTTCCCGTTCACATTTTGAACAGCCATTACGGTGCCCTATTGTCGGATCCCGCTGGGCGGACTACCGGCGCGAATGCTGGCCGCATTGTGACGTCTATTGTCGCGATTTCATGCTTGCGTGCGCAGTCTGGAGTGGGACCGCAAGTGACATCGCATGTGTTTGGTCTGCGAAAGG
Organism: Aspergillus oerlinghausenensis; assembly: GCA_014250555.1. Taxonomy (NCBI): domain Eukaryota; kingdom Fungi; phylum Ascomycota; class Eurotiomycetes; order Eurotiales; family Aspergillaceae; genus Aspergillus; species Aspergillus oerlinghausenensis. Next base: position 36,312 of record JAAKEQ010000066.1, read on the forward strand.
CAATCGAAGATGGATCGTGGGTTGATGATGTTGAAACTGAGCAAGGTGCCCGGTGGCTGGCAAGTGACGAGGGTAATACATGGATACTGGCCAGCGTAGATGATATTGTTCAATCGATCAGCGAGGGCGCGGGATCAAATTTCGCCCCGCTCAGGACTTCTAAGCTGTGATTACATGCCCTGTGACAATGGTGTTGTTGTGGATAGACTCAGATGACCCTTGCTTGGTGTATGTATATATATGTATATAGAGTCGTCTTCCCTCGCAGAGACCATATACAAAGGGAACAGCTCAATTCCTTCGAATCGACCTTGTGTATCCCGTGCAAAGCACGTCACCCTATCAAGTCTCGCTGGAGGATGGAAATGGTGCTAACATCCGCTTCCTTTTCAAGATTCCGAAAAATGGTTGGATTAAGGTTCTATACATGATGTCTACACGAAGCGTTATTTACATGGCAGCCAGCATTGATCATGTGCGATTCCCAATCTTGGGATTGAGCGATTTCATTCCATGATATCCAATTGCTCTGCAACAGTAAAGTTCGCCCCTGTCTTGCTTCGGACTTCCTCAACTTCTACCCCTGGGGCGAGCTCCGTCAGCAGAAGCTCCCCTTTGCTTCGATTAACCTGGAAAACACACTAGATAGCCACGGTCAGTCGGGCTATAGAGTCTGAGGTTGCACACGGGTCAATAGACTTACGAGTTCCGTGATGATTGTACTGACGCAGTTTGCGCCTGTCAAAGGCAGGCTACATTCCGCGACGATTTTGGGAGATCCGTCCTTGGCTGTATGACTGGTAGCGACAACGATCTTGGTTTGGTCTGGATTAGAGATCAAGTCCATAGCTCCTCCCATTCCCTTGAAGACCTTTCCGGGGATCATGTAGTTCGCTAGGTCGCCTTTGGCGCTCACTTGCAGGGCCTGCTTATCATTAGCCCGGTACTCTATCCGTTCACAAGCATAATCTTCTTCACTCACTCCAAGGATGGACACATCAACATGTCCGCCCCGAATCATGCCGAACGATTCAGTGCTATCGAAAGTAGCTGCGCCTGGCATGAGGGTGACCGTCTCTTTCCCAGCATTGATGATGTCCCTGCAAGCTGGTCAATTCACGCATACACCATGTCCAATGGACAGAACTTACGGGTCAACTTCGTCTTCAGTGGGATACGGTCCCTAGTCAAAACCGTTAGTTGATATTGTTTGGCCAAGTTCGAAGGCTACCTCACCATGCCCAGAATACCATTTTCTGACTGCACCCAAACTTCCATGCCTTCTGGTAAGAATGACGGAGCCAGTGTGGGAATTCCTGAACGAGTGTCAGCGCTTGAGGGGCTCGAGAAGACTAGCGTACTTACCAACACCCAGATTAACGTAATATCCTTGCTTTAGTTCTTTCGCTGCTCTCCGGGCAATGCGGTTTCTCTGAACCATGGCAGGGTCGCTTGAGGTCTTACTCGCATCCTCATTTTCTGGAGTCCGTAATTTCTTGATTTCGATGTGCTTCTCTGCCGTAGCAGGAACAACTCGATCCACAAAGATGCCCGGCAGGTCGACATCGTTAGGGTCAATGGAACCGACCGGAACGATATTTTCCGCCTCCACTATGGTAAGAGCGGCAGCTTTCGCCATGACCGGGCCAAATGCTTTCGTTGTATACCTGGAAGAAGTTCCATTGTTCAGCAAGTTGACTTGATGCATGAGCAGATAACAGACTTACCTGAAAACACAGTTTCCTGCCTCATCTGCTTTCCAGGCACGAAGGATAGCCACATCACCAGTGAGGGCTGTCTCCATCAAATAAGTTTTGCCATTGAATATCCTCGTCTCTCGTGGTGTGCCACGCTCCAATACTTTTCCAGACTCATCTAGCCGGACGGGTATTTCTCCCGCTTGGAGTAACGTGTCTGCGAAATAAAGTAGAGTCAGAAATGTAGATGCGATGTATTGAATGAAGACTTTCGACTGAGAAAAACTTACGCGCTCCCGTAGGAGTGAAGAATGCCGGAATCCCAGCTCCTCCGGCACGTAATCGCTCGGCTAATGTTCCTTGGGGACATAGCTCAATAGCGATCTTCCCAGTCAAATACTTCTTCTCCAAAGCCTTGTTGTTCCCTAGATAGGATAGGATCAACCGATCTACTTGTCCGGCTTGAGTAAGTGTAGAAAGTCCTCCTCTTCCAGGAGCGCCAGCGTTGTTCGAAACGGCTGTCAGGGAATGCAGATTTTCAACTCCTCTACGATTGATCGCCGATAGAAGTGTATCTGAGTAATGTCAATTTGTCTGTTGAACCCTTCTTGTTGGGAAGATATTTACCTGCGACACCGCAAAGGCCAAATCCAGAGCTCAGGATTGTAGATCCGCTCTTGAGGTCACTGACAGCCTCATCTGCATCTCTGAATAGTTTTGAAGCGCCACGCTCGATCTTGGGTGCAAGTGTCTGTTGCTGCGGAGTGGCAGTTGAATATCGTACATGGCGAATGTTTGTTGTTGGAAGAACAGGTCGCGCACACGCTTTATAACATGTCCCTAACTGTAACCATGGACGGGTAACAGTATATGTTCTCCGCGTTGGAGATACGATTGCTGAACCCCGCAAAGTCGCCATTCCTTGTCAGCAATAAGAGAAGTATGCCACCCAGGATAGAAAAACAGGGCCGTGAATCATGTATACTGGGTGAATCTGGATTGAGATCTTCTAATAAACGTTCTCTACATCGAGAGAGCACTATGGCATCTCTCATGGAAATGGAAAAGTGACGCTCCGTTCGGCAATCGGAGCTACTTCTGGGCACCGACAGGAAGCCGAGACCCACCACTTCACAATCACGCTCAACATTATTGCAGCGCAAAGGATAATCGGTACCTAAGGTATTACTGTGGATTGCAGTGTTGGTGTTATTGGTCGAAACCCAGGTCGGCTGCATTGGCAAAGTCGAACCAATCCCAGTTCATCAGATCATCCAGTGGGACGTCAGGAATATTCATGCCGAATGCCGAGTCAGCCCTGTTTACTGCATCGATGATTTGGTGGTCAGACATCGCGGAGAATTGTAGCGTCTCCGGCCATAGCGTAGAGGGATCCATTGGTGGTTGTGTCGGTGAAGGTATGGGGCAGTAATCGCTCAATGTAGAGGAGGGCTGTAAGGACTCTACCGGGGCTGATTCGATATGTTTCTGAGAAACAAAGCCCACATGAGCACGTCTAACAAGCTCTCGTAGCAGTCGTCCATACAAGACAGATGCACCTTCTCTGTGAGCTGGGACGGCGCCAATCCGTTCGAGGACATCAGCCGTTTCCTCAATCAAATGTCGCACACTCGGTGCCAAGATGGACCTGCTGTCCGCTGGCGTCACACTGAGGCTAAGGGCAGAACATGCAGCGAAGGCGATCATGATCACTGTATTGTTGGGCATGGACTTTAGCCGCGATTCTCCTTGAATGGCTGCCCGCATGACATTCAATGCAGAAGAGAGGCCAGCAGCGCGGAAAAACCGCTTGACTTCGAGGGGTGCTGTGGGATGATTGATCACGCCACCATATGTAGACAGTTGCGTGTGTGTTACCAATATCTCAACATACGGTGGAAGGCAGCGGGCTTTCCGTGTTATATTAGCAAGGAATTACTTCGTGATAAAGCTTTGTAAATAAACTTACAGGGTCCACCAATCTCAAGAGCCCAAGCCGCATACCATTGATCATAGAAGTCTTCAATAAGTTTCTTGATCCTAGAAGCCAGTGAGCCTTCTTCGAGAACCATAAGAGTCGAGAGGAGTGACCGTACGACTGAGCAGCTTCAGATCCGATGTCCCCAAGTCGGCAACTGTCGCAACGCGATTTTACTTTTTTCAAGAGTTCATCCTGCCGTGTTAGCTGTCTGCAAGCAACCAAGCATGCGAAGACGTTTCGAGGGGTGGTCTTACTAGATTCCTCCGGAGAACAGCCATGGAGTTCATCGGCCCATCCCGAGAATCAGCAATATCAGAGATATGCCATCTGTCACAATTTTCGATGAGAGCAGTTGGGGGAACTGTATAGCTTCGTCCGCGGGCCAAACAGACACTTGCAATATACAGATTAGCCAAACTCGCCGTATGCATATCTTCGACTATGAGCTTCAGCACCTACCCACGCTCGAGGACAAATAACGCGATCCAAGTCCTCTCGCGTCTACGTAACAATCTTCGGCCCCATTCTGAAGCCGGATCAACAGCTTCAAATCCATCCATGTGTAAGGCTCTCTTTGCATCAATGCAATCAGCCTTCGCAAGCCTGTTCTGGAGAGTACTATCAAAACCAGTCGAGGGTGTCACTATCTTGTTGAGAGAAAGGTCCAACGCAACAGTCAAAGCCATTGCAATATAGGAGCATGTGTCATCATCGCCAGAACTGCTCCCTGGGGCCATCCATGGAACGTTTACCATGAAGGCCAAAACAATTTCCACTGATCGATAACGCTGAGCAATGATCTTATAAGCCAGTGATGTACAGTGCCTCGTTAGTCTTTTGGATAAGGCGGCTGTAGAAGGATCAAACCGGGCAGCTGCAGCCAGCATTGAAGTGAAAAGAAAGGCAGACTGCGAGCGTACGAATGACACAGTATGCACAGTCGGATCCAGACCCCACCTCGTGTGGGCCAAATTCTCGTAGAAGCTATTGGCGAATTGGTGAGTTCACCGACAAGATACATATTGGGTCTAATAGGTTGACTTACAAAGAAAAAAGTAATTCCGCCTCATGCAATGTAGTCAGGCCCAGTTCGATAGGGTCCATGTCCGGGCCGAGGTCTAGCTTCGCCTTGACTGGAACGAAAAAAGATCTGGCAATTGGCAAGTCCTCGTTGTGGCTACTATTCGGTCTGAGAGACGATTGTGACCCAGACGAAGTGGACAATATGGGTGCGTCACGGCATTCGGCTGGCGAAAACTGGAGGTCAGAGGCTCTGGCCAGAAGTTGCAATGGATTCTCCGCGTCATCCAAGGCTAGATTGTCCCCAGCAGTGGCTTCTTGCGGAGATCTCGTCCGTGACCGGTCAGGGTCATCTGATGTCTCCTCGACCTCACTCCGCGCAGAATGCCCTTGTGTCCTACTAAGGAGATCTTGCAGGTCCGAGATAAGTTTCCGAGCAGCATCAGATCCTGCTGCATCAGTCTTGGGGCGCTTAATCGCCTCCTCTATTTGGTGTAACGCTTTGTCCAGTCCTTTGCGTTTGCTATAAGCGGATGTAAGCATGTATGATTGTAATAGAAATAGGGATAGGGTCCGGTGACTCTGACTTCTTGACACCCTTTTGTCTACCAAGATGGTGACTGGGTACGATACATTCCAGATTTGCTTGTTTGCATCTGTCACAGCAGGTACCCTCGCGGCTGCGCTTGCATCGTATTTTGCTTCTTCGGCAATTCAAACACGCAGCCTGTCGTCCATGCGGCGTTCTGTTCGACTGTGGTGGATCGGCTGTGCCGTCCATCGTCTTACCTCCTGAGGCACGATTCTTTGTTTCAGACCATTTCAAGCAAATTCCCAAATTCCATAGGCTTATTTACCAAGCGATGGAGCAGTCTGTCAAGGTGGTTTCAATTGCTTGTCCACCGTCACAAACAGCGCGTGTCCTAGGATATAGGATGCAGTGAGTTGTTGTTGTTATTGTCGAAAGTAGTCACCCACGATATTTTCCATTAGGGATTTATGTAGTCTACGGAGTACCGTTGCCTGGGATTTCGGCGTCCACATAAGCCCCATTCAGGTCAGCCACGCCAGGGAGGCCAGCAATGTAGTGCAAACTTAATACTTGCGGTAAAAAAAGAAAGGTGCTATTCCTTCTTGAAAGCAATACGGGTAACAAAGCGCAAAAAGAGGCTGTGACCTAACGAAAAAGAAAAGCCGAACGCGGGGGTCGAACCCGCAACCTTGAGATTAAGAGTCTCACGCTCTACCGATTGAGCTAGCCCGGCTGGGCTATATCTCGACCAGGAATACTTTATCTTATGGAGAAGAAAACACCCATTCGTGGCTTAACAGCCATTGCCAGATTTAATACATTCCATGAATGACTTCTCATCTTGTCGCTGCTTTATTGACTGTACTCCGCACACGGTCGAGCACTATTGAGTTATGTTGATGCGTCCAGGAAGTAAAAAATTGTGACCGACGCAGGGATCGAACCTGCAATCTCTTGATCCGAAGTCAAGCGCCTTACCATTAGGCCAGCCGGCCCTGTGATTGGATGTGGCAAAAGCTTTCTATCATTGGGAAATCTACCTAAGTCTAATAGCGTGCCTACCTAGATAGGATGTACATAAACGATTTCGAGCCTTTCTCTTTATGGGTCACCTGTGAAATAATAATATAATGTAATGCTTCCCACTCCCCTCATTTTCTAATCCGAAAAGAACCAAAGTCTCAACGCTCGCAAGTATTCTCTTATATTATTATATATTACATATCGTTGTACGTAACGTCCTAATGACCGTCGCAACCTGACAGGGGATTTCCATATTTTGGACGTTAGCAAGGGAAAGTGAAAGTGACTTTTATCCAGGGGTCATTTGTCTAGCTCGCAAGACATGATCGTCAGATAGCAGAATATTCGTCTCCCCGTCTAGAAAATATACAGCATGTCACACATGTCAGACTATGAAGTCCGCGGCCCACTAAACGTTTCTGTTGCATGTGTGTTAGAATCAGCAGGAAGAGCACCGCTAGTCGTTGAAGGAACTTCAGGTATGGGCTGATTGGGGGCCTGCTGTTGTCGGGCTTGTCTGTTTGGCGGTATTGAAGGTGGAACTTGCAGCGTCTGGCCTGGTGTTGGAATATAGGCCATTGCTGGACCAGGCGCAGCACTGTCTCCGCGATTGCTTCCCGAATCGGAATGGACATCTGACATGACACTCCGTGGCGGGGATACGCCAAGGAGAGGAGCGGTGGCAGCAACAGGTCGCTTGGAAGGCCTTCCAACCTTGACTGGAGCGGGACCCAGCATAGGTGGATAACTGAATCCGAAACCCCACCGAAGCCACAGGCCGACTTTCCTCCAGAATCCCATTTGCTGCCATTTCTCTTGAAGCACCTGCGCCTCCTCGGAAGTACGAGCCTGAAAGCCTTTGCGGCAGAACAGAAGGAGCAAACATGAGACAATAGGAGCGAGCATGCACCAAGAAATTGGGAATCCTCGGCGAGCCTGCCAACCCCTCATCAAGCGTCGAAACTGAAACCAACTCTCGACGAGGCCGATGATGAGCCATACTCCGAACCATCCCAGAAGGCAGGCAAGCAGAATACCGAGGGGAGAGATAACCCCGTAATAATAGCGGTCGTAGAGCCAGCTGCCGCCGTCACTACCATCATAGTAGGAGTAGCTGCTACCGCTATCGGCGCTGCTGTCATAGCACCCGTACTCTCGGTACATGGTGTGCTGGTAGGAGTTACTGAGCCTGCTCAGACTCGATGCGGGCACTTGTGTAGGATCAATGAATGCAAGAGCCCTGGTGTATGTGGTTGGTTGAAAGGGTTGGCTATCGTCCACGGAGTAGCTCGTTGACATGGACGTCGCAAGCAGAGCGTCTTCAATAGCGTTGGGAACATAGACCGGAACCGCAGTGGTCACGGTCCACTGCGAAGAGCAGGATGTTGGCGCTGTGAGTACCATGTCCACATAGTACTGCGTGATGATATTTGAGTCTTGGTAATTGTAGTACTTGTAGGTCGACTCGATCCCTGCACCAGATGGATACAGCACTTGAACAACTGTGACAGCATCGTCATAACTGTCGCTTGTTACATAAGTTGTTGTTGAAAGGGCAGCAGGCATCGGTGATGCTGTCGGCGTGATTTCATCAATGCGAGTCCTTGTTGTGGTCCTGTAGATGTAATCCTCGGTGTAGACATCTTGCTCGTACACCTTGGTGACTATCCACGGGGCAGCGAAGGCGCAAGAAGTTTGATGCAAAATGAGTGACAGAAATGCAAGTGGAAAAGAGTGTGCAGGTGCCATCATCTTGGCTGTACTTGGGAACTGGGCTCCCAGAGGGTCAAACGAGGGAACGAGACTCAGAAAAATTGTCAAACGGAAGGATAGAAAATCTGATCAAGGAAAATCCACCCTTCTGATGTTTTTTTAGGAGAATACACATTGCGCCACAAATGGGCACTGCCTAAACAATTGTTCAGCGGATTGAGGCTCTCGCCTTTTGCTAAGGGGTCCGTGTCGACGGACTCACGGAGTTCCTAGCTCTCTGTGGCATAAACCGCTCGGCCTATGCCTCTGTGGGTGGCCATGGTTCAAACTAGCATACCTTCCCGGCGTAGTAATTGGACGGACTTCAGATAGGGGACAAGATGAAAAGACCGGGCTGCTCACGATGTACGGAGTACAGTTAGCTCATTTTGGCCTCGTTCGGCCAGTCAGTGAGTGGCCGACTAGCGAGTTCTCTCGAAACTAGACTAGGGGAAGGTCTGAGAAAATGAGGAAGTGGACTTGTGAGTTGTGATGGTGTCTGGACCAGATAGGTACCGCAAAGCAGTCTAACCAGGTATATCATTAGTGAGAGAGTCTAGGAGGTAACCGTCCTTTAAGCCCTGCGCTAGGGATCAAATAGGTCCTAGCAATCTTAGCAGGGTTGTATCGCTAAGAAAAGGGACCTAGAAAGGGCCTAGACACATCGGCTTACTCGCTTCTCATTGGAAGAATATCAACAAAGTCACCAAGGGCTCTCTTAAGCGACTCAGAATCTCAGGGGCTGCTTGGCCAATTTATCTCATTTAAGTAAGGATAATTAACAATTGGATAATCTCTTACCTTAGGGCTTATGGGATATACTCGGTACCACATACTAAGGCAGAAAATACCTAGAAAGGTACCATGTGCCAAACAATGCGCTCATGCGGACTCTGGCAGACAGCAATGACCATAATTTTGTTGATGTTCTGGTGACACTGGAGTATTTTTTCCGTTTCTTTTGGTCGAAATATCTTGCTCAGTACTTTCCACATAGAAAGACGCAGACGCAGATTGGATCGTGGCGGGCTAGCAGCTGAGCGGGTGTAGAAAATAGCTCAGCGGGTGTTGAAATCAGCATAAATTAATTACAACATGTATGACACCCGTTTAGCTATTTTCTACACCCGCTGAGCTGTGTCTCTGATCGTGGCAATACAAGTCTTTTGAATGACAATGAGCGCCACTTTCATTTTGATGCAAGTAGACAGTATCTATCTAGTGCCCTAGCGCATCGGCACCCTGGGCTACTCGCCTTAGCCCTACTGCAGAGAAAAATTCTAAAGCTGGACAGTGATTGAGTGCTAGCTGTACAACAAGAGGCACGGGCTCTGAGCGTGCTAATGTTATTTTCAGGTCAGCCTATGTCCTTGAACGTCCTTGATCAATAAGGAGAGTTAAGGTCGTGTTGATTCTATGCAACCGCTTGTATTCCGGGACACATTACGGAAAAGAAAGTACAGGCAGGATAAGATGCGCAGCTAGAGTTTGACGACGACATAAGAAGAAAAATAATAGCGGGAAATCGAAACCAATATTCAGTATCACCGAAGCCTACGCCGAACAAGATGGTCCCTAGAAAGAAGTTGGAACATGAGGCTGTGATAGCAAATGCAGGAGGACTATATGGAGAGCAAGAATGACGGATAATCAAAACTAGGGGGGCATAACTTCGTCAATATCCATCGGAAGGAAACAGGGCAAATCGTGTCTGACAGATGCTACACGCGGACGGCAACATTCGGTCGTCGCTTGTAACGTACAAAGCAATCAGCCAGCTGTTAACGGTGCGCTGGAAGGTAACAAGAGGGAGACAAGGATTTCTTTCAGCTTGCAGCTCTGAGAGCACGTAGTCTCGCTCCCAAGCCGTCCTCAAGCTCCGAGTCGGCCTGCTTCTGCTCTTTGACGTCTTCCTTGGGTGCTGCATCAGCATCCAACGCCAAGCGCATGTCCACACCCGCCTCGTCTGCAAGCTGTTCCATGAGACGATCAACTTCGGCCTCGCCCTCGGCACCATACTCTTGCATAGAGACACCTTGAGCGACATCCTCTATCGCACTACTAGCGATTTTGAAATCTTCCGATCGCGCCAAGAAGTTATTTGCATGAGACACCAGGTTTTCGAGATTGACACTCTTCGATGCCGCATCCAGGCCCCTTGATGCCAGAGCGAGGGTTCGGGATGTATCGCGAGTGCTCTGAGCGGCTTTGAGTTCATTTATAATGACGTCCGCCCGCGCAGCCTCGGCTCTGAGGGTTACTTGTCGTCGTTTCTCTCGTACAGCAGAGGCCGCGTGGATACGGGCAATTTGAAACTCGCGATTCTTCATAGCCTTGTCCGCCTTTGCCTTTTCTGACTTAAATGTTGCCTCCGCGCGAGCAGCTTCCTTTTTAAGCCGGTTCGAGTGCAACTGCGATGGAGGAACCCGTCAGATATGTTGTTTATTTCCCAACAGTTGAGAGCGCAGCACATAAGAGTGCTCCGCACAGGTGCTCACCTTGACATTGGTGCGGGCTTCGAAGATAGGATCCTTGCGAACCATTTTGTCTGAGATGCAATGACAGATTAACTTGTTAAAATTAGGAGATACAAAATCGCTAACAAGTATCCAGAGCGCGAAACTGACAGAAGTTGAAGCTGAATGGACAGATCGTTGGAGGCGGAAAGGCGGGAGGCAACAATGCAGCCGTGACTTCAGGTTCTCGATTAGGAGAAGAGAGGTGGGGATAGTGTTGATCCGCGGGACTATCACAACGGCGGGGCAACGTCGTCCCGATCTCCAAAGTAGTTGACAGTCTACAAGATCCTCCCAATAACTTGACAAAGACATCAAGTGGTTACTATTCCTAACGCAAGTACACATTACAGAAGACTGATAATATGTCTTACTACGAAGCGTGATCGGCACAACAACATGGAAAAGAGAATCAATTTGAGAAACAGCGAAACGACCAGCATCTCAGTTGCCAGTTGCTCTCGATTGAAAAGATACACTATATTACAGCCAAATTTCATCGGTCCTTACCCATCAGCAGAGACGTCAACGTCTCGCTCAATCGCTTTGAACTCCATGAACTCCGTGGACTCCTGTGGCGGTTGCCCAAAGTATCACGCCGCGCACCTCGCTCTAATTTCGCGAAGAGAATTCGTCTTCGACCTCTCGTTCGCTCAAAACGATCTATCGCCCAAGCCAAGGTCAACAACGACTCCCAGTGCAGTCGGCCCGCGTCATCACCGGCGGACCAAGTTCCCCGAGAGACATTCTCACTAACAGCCAGCTGCAATGCCCTGCCCGTCGCATCGCGAAGTGGACGCGCCAAGGCTGGGTTGCAAGCTAGAAGTCTGGCAAGGAGTCTCATTCGGAAGACCGTGGGCCGGCTCGATGCCTTCGAGGGCGACAGGCTCGGAGTCGAAATTAACCATAGAATCAAATGGAAATGCTGATAGATCTCCTGAGTCGAGAATGTCAAAGGAGAACCCGTCTTCAATGACCGAAGAATCTGGCTCAGTGGATGAATCACCGTTGAATAGGCGGTGGAAGTCATCGTCAGAAAGAGGAGCTGCAATGTCATTTGCAGCGTCATGTTCCACGCCAGAGCCGAGGTCAAAGAGCGGGAGGGCACTTCCAGGTCCTTCGAGTCCGCCAACTGACACTGCAGGTCGCACAACACCGCTGCAGGATGTTGTGTCACGTCGGAGGACTCAGCCAGACTGGAAGGCTTTAGGGTTGGCGAGTAATCAGTGATTGAGGGAGTGGGAAATGGAATTCGTTCAAGAGGAAGCTCATCACCTTCTTGCTTGAACAAGGTAGGTGTGAGAGTTGGAGATGCTGTGGCAGGAGAACCAGGCTTCGGAGTGCTGCTACGAGAGCCTCGAACCTCGGCAGTCAACTGGGCGAGTTGTTGGCTCAATCGATTGTTCTCAGCTTCCATCTGCGACAGACGCTGGAGAAGGAATTGATTTTGCTGTTCCATCTGGATCTTCTCGTTCTCCAACTTCTCCATTTCAAGTCTCTTGCGCTCGCGAGACGTCTGTGCCGCCGCACGGTTTCGGAGAACGCGCTCGATGCGGCGCTGTTCCTTTTCATCTTCTGTCTTGGCCCGTTTTCTTTAGGAAGTGTAAGCCAGCTGACCCAACTGATTTCGTCGGACGCGATAGAACATACCTTGGAGGCAAGTTGGTCTTTGGAATGGGTAGCTCCTGTCCCCATGACTTCCGTTTCTTAGGTGGCTTCTTCTCCTCTGTTTTTGTCTCCTGCACTTTGGTCTCTGGCGCGTTCAACGATGTATCCGCAGGCGAGACTGTGAGTAGCGGGATAGCCGGTGCTGGTGTGCCAGACAAGGACTCTACAACTGAAGCGAAGTTGTTTTCCATTTCGTAAGCGTGATGGGTCAATCCGGTAGACAAGATCACAGGTATTTGCAGCTCTCTGCGAGTATCTCAGGAAAAGATGATGCAGAGAACACGCCTTGTATGGATAGGAGCCTGATGATGAAGTCCACTTGCCCGGTTTACGAAAGAAAAAGCCACGTTGGCATAACGGTCAAACCCGGAGCCAGGCACCGGAGGTGTGCTGATGTGGTGGGATATGGTAATGTGGACGACGACCAGAGGAAACAAAAGGACAAGTGTTCAGAAGTTGGTTGAAGTGGTCGGATGTGACGGGGAAAGGTGACTCTTTAAAAGGCCAGCGTGGTCAGTTCTGTCAGCAAGGGGGTGGAGCTGCCTCCGTCAGCATAACTACGGTAATGTACGGTAATGTTTCATAAATTACGCGAATCCCACACCTCGAGGGCTCACCGGCGGGTAGCACACGTCAAGAATGACCGTATTGGAACTGTGATGCAGGCAATGTACGGCGTAACAGTGAACCAAATCTGGCCTCCTCTCGCTATCCCTGGAAATGCAGCCCCTCTAAGCCTCCGTTCAGAGTCAAACGTCCCATTATCTGAAACACCACAAGTTAGAAATCCTGCGGTTCCATAATTATACACTTTTCTCTGTACTGTATCTGTGTCAGGCACACCCACACTGGAAACGGAGTAGGAGTACTATACTTGACGTACCCCTCGGATAGCATTCCACAAAGACTAATATAATGTAGTACTAGGAATTTCGTAGATGATGGCCAACCAGCATGAGATTATTTTACCAATGCTTGAACGCTCGATAGTCAATACTCCTTATGTGTCGTAATTACCCAGGTAAGTGAGGGAGTAAATGGTACTCCGTACGGAGTAGATTGGTGGTGACCCCCACTGTGGATTACGGCGCGTCAGAGAGATTGAGGTAGCCATTCCTGATCAACAGTCTGGATCATCTCTGGAGCACTGCTATTAATATCGGGGGTCGTATTGTCAAGTCACAAAGTGTCCCACTTCATTCGCGGAGAACAATTTCCCGTATTCCAATAACACTCTCTAGTCTAGGCAGACTACATAAGGAGAACCGAACCGTAGAGAACCAGACAGGTGTATGTAGTTACTGTAGGTGGATACCACATGGTACTACCAGATATCCATGTGTCTGCAGCGAAGGCGCTGAACTCACTCCGAACTTTGAAAAGAGAATTGTTATCCGCTATTTTACGGAGTATATCCAGAGGTATTACCTATGTATCCCGTTGTCTAAGTGCTTTAATGTTGTCTTATTCTGCTTCATGAGGCCTTGGAATTGCAAGCAAGTCCACAACTCCGTTCTCCGTAAATAAAGTCTCTTCCCATCTGGACTCTGAGTAAAGGACATTCAAGGTAGTCGTTATTCCAGGATACTGTTCCACCCTTGAGACTGGAACGTATGATGTTTATGCAATCAACAGATTTGGTACTTGATTATGCTAAGAAATATGCTGCTGGGGCGACAAGGGAGTCCAGGAGCCCAATGCTCAAAGTACAACATGCTGGGATGTCATCATCGGCATGTACAATGTTTGAGGATATTGACCTTGGTGTATTAGTATCGCAGTCTCAGCCTTATTAGTCATTCCGGTACATGGCAAGTTGGCTATGAATGCATTGTTACAGAACTGATTGGAATTCACTGTATTCAGGTGGCCACTCTCATGCGCCAAGGACTGTTAATACGCTCGCGGCCATAAGAATTCCAGGGAATACCGACATTTGTTCGTCAATCAATCATGAGAATATTAACGGGACAAGATGAGCAGGAGGGATAGTACTTTGTATAATTCTAATGGGCCGCATCATAGAGAGCATTCCATTGTGAATTTCTCAACGTGATGAGTGATGGCGAAGCCACTACCTGAATGCATATTCTATTACCTACGCGGATCATATTGACAGTAGTGAAAAAATTCTTGTTACCCTTTATCAGTACTACCCTCTAGATAAGAGCAACGGTAGCGCTGATGATAAGATTTCCAAGCGCCCCAGGAATATATGCAAAAGAATCATTTTTCTGAACACCCCGAACGCCCATCACAGTCACAGAAACTCATGAACAGAAAACATGGCAAGACAATTCAACTGAGTCAATGCCTTTGCCTAAAACGTGACATCCATCGTGTCATCGCCAGCGTCGAGAGCGCCCTGCTTTTCTGGGTCAGGTACAACCACGCCGCGTCCTCTACCTGCCAACAATTCCCGTCTGACCTCGGGGCCGATATCCTTGTGCCCCCGAACTAACAACAGGTCAAGGAGAGCTTCACGCTGATCTTCAGTGATATCATTGCGGTAACGTTGGGCAAAGACCAGTAATGACTGGTGCCAAAGAACAGGAAGCTTATACGCTTTCGTAGCAGCCCCAGACGGTCCATCGGTCATCATCGAGTCCTCGGCATTGTCGCAAGCGCGGAAGCGCAGAAAATGGAAAACGAGAGCGTCAATCACCTTATATGGAAGCGCGTACTTCTTCTCGAGGAACACACGGATGAAGACATTGACCGCACCCGTGCTTTCGAGAGATCTGAGAGACTGTTCTGCGGCGAGGTCGCACATGCGAAGTAGAGCAGCCGCAGAGTGCAATACTGGGATAGATACACGTGCGATGACAGAAGAGACGATGTGCGCCTCCCGTAGGGTGCAAGTACCACTCGATACCAGTGGGAACAGCAGACCTTTGAAAAAGCAAGCTGGCTTGTACAGCGCTTTCTTCAGAGCGTTGTAGGTGTGAACATTTAACTTCTTTGTTTCGTGAATCTCCTCTCGAACGCGGTCAAGGAGCACTGTCGATATGAACTCCTGTGCAACGGCTGGCTTCGATGAAATGAAAATCCTAGTCCCGGCATAAACAGCGTTCGCTGTCCACGACTCGGGGCGAGTGATAGAGAGGAGAGTTGGCCAATTGGGGACAGAGGGGAGAATCTTGAATGGCTTGGGAAGAGGCCCGGACTTGTAGCGAGATAGTATCATGCCGACTCTGGTAGAGACCATAAGCACAATGACCATGCGAATGGATGAGACGAATGCACTCACTTTTCGTAGACTTCAACAGCTTTTGCGGGTATCTGAACGGCGTCTTCGGGCAATCCTCCACCTTGAATCATGGGTCCACCATTACCGGACTGCTTCGCTTCATGCTCTGCGATCTTCTCCAATATGAGATCAGCCAGGTTGGTGCTCCGGCCTGTATCGGTTCCTCGAGGATTGAATATAGGATCTTCGTCGCCACCCGGAATAAACTTGTTAAACATATCAAGGTCATTTGGATCAACCTCCTAAGGCGAAATTGTTAAACTAACGAAAGTTATATTTCTTTGAGCGGAGACCACCTACCACTTCCTCGATCTCTTCTTCTTCATCACCCCACTGGTCTTCGCGAAACTTCTCGTCATCGTCGGATAAAGCTTCATCATCTTCAAATCTCGACTCAAAATCAAAGGCTGAATTAGTTGCCATATTGGCTGCACCAATTGCAGCTTCGTGCTCCGCGGCATCTTCTTCCGCCAGTTCTTGCCCAATCTGTAAGATCTTTCTCGTCATTTTCGCGTCAATGTACCGCTCGCCATCTTCACCATCCTCATCTTGCCGCCCTTGACGCTTGCTCTTCTTGCTGGATTGGGTTCGTAGATGGCCCGAGGTTATGATATCCTCGGCCAGAGGATTGTGCCTGCGGGCTGCTGCTGCAGCAGCTCGAGAGGATGTTACTTTGGGCATGGTATGCTTTCACTTTTCGATATCCAAAGGAATATCAGTTGTTGCTCCTGGGGCATTAAGAACAGACTAAATTACTTCGTACCCAAGCGAAGAGGAAATTATAGTGAAGCTGAAAGTGACGTCTAGAACTCTTATTTTTTTTTTTCTCTCTCAACTCAATGCGTGTGTAAATCTCAAGATCATGTGACTTAGGAACTTTTCTGCCAGAACAGTTGGAGAAATCTCCAGTTACGGAGTACATTGAGAGGATTGGAGCTTACCGCCTGAAAACACTTCACTGTAAATGGTCAATCATGCCACCGCCCTTTGCCCCGCTCCACAGAAGCAAGGGTTGAAGTAATGGCTTTAGCGCTATGTTTTTTGCCGGAGATTTTATGTTGACCGCTTTCACATCATATCTCCAGACCTCTGGTCTCCAATCTCGCCCTTGTTGAATACTAAAAGAATGGGTTTATCTCTTCTTAGTGACAAGGACCTATATTAATCTATCAAGACTATCATACTGAGACGGCTTATTTCTTCTTTATCATTAGCTTCAGGTCCTTCGCACCTGAAGTTGTTGAAGACTCGTTCTATCACACCTTGCGAGCGGAATCGGGGATTACATCAGGATCCTGAATCCATTAAGGATTGGAAGCAGAGCTGTGAGCGGAGATTCATTGGCCTTAATTGCTCTTACACTCCTTGGAGATATTTATCTTCGCAAGGTCAGCCGAGATTCAGTATTTCCCTTTTCGTTGCAGCCTATCACTTGTCTAACGCGCGGATGTTCTCTTATAGTTTCCTACCTAAGTTCTACGTGAACGTGATCATATTCTCCTGAGTCCAACCGATTGCGGGGCGTAAAATAGAGGCTGTCTCTTTAAGCCATATTTTCAACTCCTCTCCTCTCACTCCCACGCAACAAGGTCCTCGCGTCAGCTGCTTGTCCCGCGCAGCCCGCAGTTAGACATACGGATAATGCATTGAGTCGCGGTATTTGACTTGAGCCGCGCACAGTGCGCCTGTTATTGCCAATAATCAGGTTACAATTTACTCGTGAACCATTATTGACGTCCACATGGCGTCTATACAGCCGGTAGGGTCGTCTGGCCCTTCATCCAACGTCAATTCTCCGACTTTACCTCCAGGGACCGCACCTTTCTTTAGTGGTACAGTCACAGGCCAGAACGCACGATCCTCGCCTGTCCCTCCCGGCAATGCATCGGTGCAAGCTGATGGCGCAAGATCGAAACGCAACAAACGCGATAGCCGGAAGAAAAGAGAGGCCAAGGGTCTCGACCAGGAATCCATCCCGCCTAAGAAGAAAGCAGCGGTTGCCCCGAACTCCGCGCTTCCGAGCTCCGATATCAGCATTCTCAGACCCCTATTACTTGCCGAACCCAGAGCTTCGGACCTATTACCGCCGCAGCCTCGTCAACTGAGTTTTGTGAGCCGCAAAACATCAGACGTGCTCGGTCAGAGCTGGGATTTCTATGAGGTTGTTGACAAACTCACAAATAAGAATGGCTTTCGTTATAGCTATGCTATAGCCGATCCAGGCTTTCCGCACATCAAGTACCGGCAGACCGACGTTCCCCCTTATCATGCCCGGTTCAGTTTTGAGGATTCGCCCGCAGCGATTTTTTTCAGTGAGGATGCGCGCGCGGTAACAGCCAGCAGCGCATGGCATACTGCGCGTGCTAATGTATGTGCTCGCGAGGGCGCATATTATTACGAGGCGCGCGTGATCAACGGGATTCCTAATAATTCGCAATCTATCTCGGCTAACGAATCTTCTCACGGCACGCCAAAGGGCCACGTCCGTCTTGGATTTGCACGGCGGGAGGCTGATCTCGATGCGAACGTGGGTGTTGACTGCTACGGATACGGAATCCGTGATGTAAACGGCGAGGTGGTCAATAGAATGCGCTGCGAGTACTTTTTTCCGAAAGGCGAATCAATTCGCGAAGGGGATGTTATCGGCATGCTCATCACGCTTCCACCACTGTCCCTCCACAAGAAAGTAGTCGAGGGGACATATGACCCTGCTGTCGACGGAGATGGGACTTCGCCGACATTAGAGGCTCACACATCGACAAATTTTATTCGGGATCGCATTCCCTTCCACTATAAGTCCGATTTCTGCTGGCAGCAGTCAAACGTATTTTCCACAAAACACCTACGTGATTATGCGTTCAACCTCAAAGAGACACCCACATTTGGTCCACCATCGCCGTTCAACAGCGAAGACCCTTCGCTACGCACGCTGCCAGGTTCGAGCATCACAATCTTCAAAAACGGGGAGAAGATGGGTACTCCATTCAAAGAAATATATGCGTTCCTTCCACCGGCCAGCCGACTTGCAAATGGAACCAATAACTTGGGCATTGGTGAGCGAGAGAACGCCGATGACGGAATGATTGGTTACTACCCCGCTGTCAGCTGCTATGGCGGCGGTGCTGTGGAATGTCGCTTTGAAGGGCCATGGTGGGTTGGACCACCGTCTCACGCAGAGAATGGCGAACCTGTCAGGGGCATTGGCGAACGCTTCAATGAGCAGATTGCCGAAGACGTCGTGGCCGATATTGTTGATGAGGTCGAAGCAATGCTCATATGGGGCGGTGTTGACGGTGATGTTGTTGGCAATGCGGAAGTTGACAGTGCTGGCGCCGGTGCTGTTGGGGGCTCCGAAGTTCTGAAGGGCGGAGTCGGGGCAGCATTTGATCCTCGGTTGGATTCAGTCCCTGGCGCGGCCGAATTTGCTGACACCGAAAATATTTCCAACGGATTGGAAGCTGGCGTCACCAACGCGGGCGCAGGCCATTTGACGACCGAGGATACTCTTAGTGTGGGCCACGAGGGTTCTCCCAACCCTGCGACACCCTCAGCTCCTTTAGAGAACACAGTCCCGACAGAGGATGTCGAGATGTCATGACTTTGAGGCCCTCTCCTCATGATCGGGCTGGGATTCGCTTGTTCCGAGCCATATCTGTCTCCCTCCATTTCGGATTCAGTCCATCGGGAGATCTCTGAAATAGCAAAGCATGCCTTTTCGGACGAAGGACGAAGCAAGGCCGCTATGTGCACGAGTGGAAACTCAGAAGACTTCCACAATGCATTGCCAGAGCAGGTACAGCTGATATTGTTTACAACCTCTGCCTTGAAACTTTAAGGTGTTCAAATATGATGTATATTACATGCTCTGCTACACTGAACTCCCCCTGTGATTGGTCTAGATGAGTTATGTAGTCCGCAACTAGAGATTGATTATGGGTATCGAGGTGAAACACAAGACTACATTAAAAATTTTTGCCTTCCAATGACTCCGACACTTTAAGGACAAGCTCATCGTCCCCGTATTGTCCGATAATTTGAATTCCAGCAAGATCAGCATCGCTAGAACCTTCATCCCGACAGTCAACGCTGACTGGAACAGACGCAGCTGGCAAACCAGCCAGGCTTGCAGGCACTGTGAACACATCATTCGTGTATGCGTTCAGGGACGAGAAAATGGAATCTGTTTCAACCAGGTCTGCCAACTGTGGAGGACATGAAGGGGCGGTAGGGCAGATCAGGACATCGACCTCTGCCTGTTTTGATTTCAACTCAGCATCTAATTTCTGGCGCGAAGGGGCTATCGGTTGCTCTGCTCTAAAGACAGCATTAAAATCGCGCTGGACAAGTCTGCGGACGCGCTGTGCTTGAATAAAGTAATTATTTATGGCATCGGCGCTCAGACTGAAGGCGCCGAGTAAGATACGCCTCTTCACTTCGGGACCGAACCCGTCCCCTCTAGTTTTGGCATATAGATAGCTGTCAGGCCGTCCACCAGAATCCGGACCGTCGGAGCGGCAACCGTATCTGATGCCGTCATATTTGGCGAGGTTTGAGGATGCTTCGGCTGGGGCAAGGACGTAATATGCTGAGAGAGCTAGTTTTGTTGTGGGGAGTGAGACGGGATGAATTGTATGACCCTGCTCTCTCAGGAAAGCTATCGAGAGAGCCCAGGCGCGTCGGACCGATGGAGAGAGTTCCGATATGTTGTACTCGATAGGAACGCCGATCCTCAGAGACGAGGTCATTCTAGACAACAGAGCAGGTTGCTGGAGGTGCGAAGCTATGCGAGACCGAGAGCGTGGAGACAAGTTTGTCGGATCGCGTGGATCATGCCGATTCACAATGCCTGAGTCCGAGCAGTTAGTTTCCAATACAAGAGCACACATATCGAGACAGGGAGGCGCAGAGACGCGTACGGAATACATCGCGAGCCGTCGAGGCATTTTTGGCCAGGATGCCAACAGTATCCAGTGAGTTAGCGTATGCCACGACCCCCCATCTCGAGACCAATCCATAAGACGGCTTAAAGCCGACTGTGCCCGTGTAGGCAGCTGGAAGTCGAACCGAACCACCAGTGTCTGTTCCAAGAGCCCTATAACGCACTGTTCAGCACTCCAGGCATGCCCCCTAAGGAAGGAAGTTCAACCGATTTAGGAGCGGAACCACCTACGCATAGCATTGATCTGTAGCAACGGAGACGGCGCTTCCACCAGAACTTCCACCAGCTGAGAGGATTCGTCCCTCCTGGGACTGACGCTGATTTTTGACGGGGCCGAACCACGAATTGAGAGAATGAGAACCCATCCCAAATTCATCCAAGTTCGTCTTACCAGCTACTATAGCGCCGGCTTCCGACAGCTGTTCCACAACGGTCGCATTGAACGGACTGGTGAATTTGGCTAGAATCCCGGAGGCACATGTTGTCGGAAAATCTCGTGTGCAAATATTGTCTTTGAAGGCAATCAAGCGACCATCGACCTCTGATTTTGATTTCCCTTTAGTCTCAAAAAGCATGCGTCAGTGCCCGAATGAGCCAGAGCGAAAACAGGACAAAAGCTGCTGCGATCTTACCCGACTCTCTCCTAACTTCTGCATCTCTCACTTGTTCTCGCCATGGTCCTGAATGCTGCACAGTCGTTATGAAGGCATTGAGAGCGGCATGTGACCTTTGGTTAACGATGCATTTCTCAGCTTCCCGCAACAAGGACATTTAGATATCCTGAGCGGCGATGGTAGGTGGTGGCAGGGATAGCGACGGCAGAGGCTCGGAAAACTAGAGGTACATTTGAATGCGGTGGGTAGCAAGTTTACGACATTTCGGCGAAGTGTCGGGATGGTTGTTTTAGCAATCTCGCGAGGTTCCGGTATCTGGTCGGCACGTCTTCATCGAATAGCCCTCTGTAGCTGTCGGAGTTTTGGGGAACTAGTAAGAGAACTATTTTGCCTGGGAATGAGTTCACAAGTTGAAATTTGATTGTTCTACCACCTCTCTAGATATCCCTTTGCACCGGCGCATGCCTACCTGTAAATATACATTCGACCGGGGACGCCCGCAAACCAGGCACACCAGGTCCTCGAGCAAGAAAATATCAAGTGATAAAGAACCTGATATGGTGTCTCCGTCCATACTTTTTCTCACATAGCATTCCAATGTTCAACAATCTGCGCAAACAGAATGAGTATCAATTATTATGCCGAAGCGCAGCTTTCCTCCTTCGGCCCGACGGCTAGGAAACGACGTCATCCGAATTTTCTTCGACGCCGCCAGCGACAACAATTAGAGCAATTGCTAGACGAAGCTGGCTCTTTTGACCTTACCTGAGTCTTTCAAATCAATTGACAGTCAAAGAAGGGCCTGACACCGCCAAACGTCACTATGCTTTCCCGTACTGTGGTGAAATCAGCTACCAGATCGTCCAGTGCCGGTGTTTCCCTTGCCCTCAAAGGCAGAGCTTCGCCTCTTCGCTTTCCAGCGCCATCCGGCCAACATCAAGTCCTTTTACCTGATACGCGTCTGGGGCAAACGAGATTTATCTCAGTATATGGCTATACGCAATCAAAGGCTCTAGTCTATTCGCGATATGGTGAGCCGAAGGATGTACTACGGTAAGATCACTTAGATTGCAACCGCTGGGAAATAGATCGGTAGCCTGACTTGTTTTTCTCCCTCATCCAGGCTTCACAAGCATTCGATCTCTCCTCCTCATGGGACACAAGTCACTCTCCGTCTTCTAGCGGCGCCTTTGAACCCGGCCGATGTGAATCAGATTCAAGGGGTATACCCAAGCAAACCGCCCTTCCAGACCACGCTGGGCACAGTGGAACCGTCTGCCGTCGCGGGAAACGAGGGCGCATTCGAGGTCATTGCCACTGGCTCCAACGTCAAAAATCTTGCCAAAGGCGACTGGGTCGTAATGAAGCAGACAGGACAAGGCACCTGGCGCACCCACGCACAATTAGATGAATCACAGGTGATCAAGATTGAAAACAAAGAAGGTCTGAGCCCGCTTCAGGTCAGCACAGTCAGCGTCAATCCGGTGACTGCCTACCGAATGATCAAAGACTTCTGTGACTGGGATTGGATGCGGGCCGGAGAAGAGTGGCTCATCCAGAACGGAGCAAACAGCGGTGTTGGACGAGCTGCAATCCAACTTGCACGCGAATGGGGCATCAAAACGATCAATGTTGTTCGCGAGAGAAAGACACCCGAAGAAACTGATGCTCTAAAAAAGGAGCTCTACGACCTTGGGGCCAATGCAGTGGTTACTGAATCCGAGCTGCTATCTGGAGAATTCAAGAACATGGTGAATGAATTCACCCGCCAAGGAAAGGAGCCAATTCGACTAGCCCTCAACTGCGTGGGTGGTAAGAGTGCCACTGCCCTGGCGAAGACCCTTGCTCCAGGTTCACACCTGGTCACTTATGGTGCCATGTCAAAACAGCCTGTCGCCTTGCCATCTGGACTTCTGATCTTCAAGAACCTTGTTTTCGACGGTTTCTGGGTGAGCAGATGGGGAGATAAACACCCTGAGCTCAAGGAAAACACAATTAATGATGTGCTGAAGTTGACTCGAGCCGGCAGATTCAAAGATATTCCGGTGGAATACATCAGATGGACCTGGGAAACCGAAGGCGCTGAGCTTGTTGCGGGTGTGCAGGAAACTCTAAGTGGATTCCGCAAAGGTAAAGGCTTGTTAAAATACGAAGGGGACGAATAATCCCTGGGACGATGGTATAAATAGTATATTAAGTGCATGTACGCAATCATAATAGGCTATAGTAATTCAGATCATTTACTGATTCCATTGGCACAAACAGTGATCTGAACTGAACTAGAGACTGAATCACGCATCTTCGCATTTCCAGTTATTTTTGACCCAGTCCAAGATAAGATCAGTTAAAGTCTCGAAGGGCATATAGACGTCACTATCCCGTGCAAAATCGAGATCAAGGCTCGCAAATTTGGCGGCCAGCGCCACGTAGGGCTCGATAAAGTCAATATAGACAAGATCCACTGTGTTCGGATCGGCAGACGTCCCTGGATTAATGAGAGCTTGAATGCAATTTGGAACACGGTAGAATGATATTGGCGAATGAACAGTGTCATCACCGTCTATACCCCCATCATCTACAGTGGTGTAGCCAGGAAAAACCTCAGGCGTGAATGGTGTGCTCATTGGAAGCCGACTCTGATCAGTAAGATAGTGAGCAGCCACACCGTCGCTTTCCACAATCTTATCGTGCATATGCATTGATTGCTCCGGCGGCGCAAGAGTCCATGGTGTGTGGTTTGTGTGGTTTGTGTGGTCCTTAGGCGCATTCAAAATTTGCGGCTGCTTGTTCAAAATTTCTACTACAGTTTGCGCTTTCTCGTAGGGGATGTCCTTGATATAGCGGAAGCCGCTCGTAAAGGGCGAGACGATGAATGTCGTATCTTGTGTAAACGGACCCTTAAATATGTCGAAGCGTATGGCTCCAGTGTTGACAATGACCAACGCGGGCTTCCCATCGCGAGAGTCATCCTTCACTTGACTAGGAAGCACTTCCTTCTCGAGCCACGTATATATACTGTCCTGAGAAGGATACTTTACTCGGGTCATCCAGAGGTCCCGAGGAGCGCAACCGTGGACCCTATCCAGTTGAAGGGCATCCCTGGACTGCTGAATAAGATGTGATACATTTCGACCGTGCTCTGTGGGGAAAGAATCCCGATCATGACCAGTGTGATGATGAAACGAGTACAGGTTGTTATCAATGTACCGTCGGTTGAAGCTGGGAGTTGCTTGAGCAGGCTTGAGCCGATTCTTGCTGGTGGACAGACCGTTGATTGACATAAATCCAATGGTCTCCATGAAGCGGCCGCTCGCCAGCCCGTACGCTTTAGAATCGTACCGAGCATAGTCGCGGATATGATAATGGCCGCCGAAAAATTGAATTGGCACATCCCAATTAACGTTTCTGATCTCTTCGAAAACAGCGTTGTATTCCTTCGAACGAACTGGAACATGGCCTATCACCAGGAAAAGATCGACTTCTTCGTCACGAATGGCTTCTTGGAACCAGTTTGTCTTAATTGTATCCTCCACCGTATAAACGATTGTGTTGTTGTAATTTTTGGAGAAATCAAAAAGAAAACCAAAAGCGACGATGCGGATGCCTTGTTTCTCAGTTGTGAACTTTTTAAAGCGTGGAGCCAACGGCACGAGCTCTCCGGTAGTTGGATGAACGATGTCAACGTTGGACGCCAGGTAGCTATCACGAAAATTGGGCACAGTAGTCAAGAATTCAGTCTCCGAGGTGTTCTGCTTGTACAGTTCATGATTGCCGGCTGACATCACATCAATTTGCTGTTGACGCAGAATGTCGGAAATGTAGGCGCCCTTGGGTTCCGAAGCGTCGTAAAGACCGTTCCCCTCAACCCTATCACCAGTGTCAATTATCAGCAGATCATTCCCCTCAGCGAGTGCCTTTTCCCGCATGCGGGTGGTGAAAGAGACATAATCTCCCCAGTCTGCTCCATAGGAAGCCCTTTTCGATCTGCATCAGCGAGCATCAACAATGGCATATTAGATGGCAAAGCCATACTCCTGTAGATGACCGGCCAGCCAGCCGTGGGTGTCTGTAGTGTGGAGGAAATTCAGCTGACCCCATTGGAGATCGCGAATGGGCGCCGGTATAGCATCTGGAGCTGACGGCTGAATAGCTAGGCCGGGTGAAGATGAAATGAGAAGAGCCCAGTAAGCAAGGTACTTCATCCTGGTCAGCGCAATGTCTCACACCATCAAATGACTTTGGATGGAATCAGTGAGATGTAGCTCGTTTCCCCGTCCAAACGAGATAGTAATAGATAGCTATCTACTCAGTATACTTGTACGATAGCCATGGATAAACAATAATACGGAAGAAGGTGCCGGTGAGGACGGCGCTTAGTCATCGCAAGCCCAACAGTCCCGAAGCTCTCACCAAAAAACAAAAAACTTATCGACGGCCAGGTCCGACACGGAGTTAGGAAGTTCTGGGGCTGATTTCTTCCCGCAAGTCTCCTTCACATCATCGTCCTCATCCGCAGAAGAAGCTATTTGAAGTCGTTTCTTCTTTTCGCTCCCGGAATTACACTCTTTGAGACGGCAATGGCTGCCCCCCGACTTTTCCGCCCAGCAGCTCGCCTGCTTTCATCTCGACTTTCCGCTACACCCTTCCGCTCTACTTTCCAGAAGTCCGCCTGTGCGCCCTCGATCCTACGCACTCGGGGATATGCGACGGAAAGCGGTACTAAGGAAGTTACTGTCCGAGACGCATTGAACGAAGCCCTTGCGGAGGAGCTTGAGAGTAACCCAAAGACGTTTATCCTGGGTGAGGAGGTTGCGCAGTACAATGGAGCGTATGGGATTACCTTCTCTTAGCTACTTGGATTTGCTCCATATTTCAATCGCAATGACCTGCTATACTGTGGTTCTTCTCTTCTGACCTTGTTCTTATCACCACAGATACAAAGTGACGAGAGGTCTATTGGATCGCTTCGGTCCCAAGAGGGTTATTGATACTCCCATCACAGAGGCGGGCTTTTGTGGTTTGGCTGTTGGCGCCGCCCTCGCTGGACTGCACCCTATCGTGAGTCGAAAGTTTACCTATTCGTGGATAGACTTGGACGGCTGATGGGTGCTTCACATCTACAGTGCGAGTTTATGACCTTCAACTTTGCTATGCAGGCCATTGATCAGATTATCAACTCCGCCGCCAAGACACATTACATGTCTGGAGGTATTCAGCCTTGCAACATTACTTTCCGTGGACCCAACGGATTTGCTGCTGGTGTCGCCGCTCAGCACTCCCAAGATTACTCGGCCTGGTACGGCAGCATTCCTGGCTTGAAGGTCGTGGCTCCTTGGAGTGCTGAGGACGCCAAGGGTCTGATGAAGGCCGCTATCCGTGACCCCAACCCTGTCGTTGTCCTTGAAAATGAGTATGTGCTGCCAGAACCGCTTGACGTTGCCGGACTTGAGCTGACATCTGGTTAGGCTTTTGTATGGTCAAGCATTCCCCATGAGCGAGGCTGCTCAGAAGGATGACTTCGTTCTTCCTCTTGGAAAGGCCAAGATCGAGCGTCCTGGAAAGGATCTGACCATTGTTTCTCTGTCCCGCTGCGTTGGACAGTCGCTCAACGCTGCCGCTGAGCTGAAGCAGAAATATGGAGTCGAAGCTGAAGTTATCAATCTTCGGTCCGTCAAGCCGCTCGATGTTGAGACGATCATTCAGTCGCTCAAGAAGACCGGTCGCCTGATGTGCGTCGAATCCGGCTTCCCCATGTTCGGTGTCGGATCGGAAATCCTCGCCTTGTCCATGGAATATGGTTTTGACTATCTCACTGCTCCTGCTGTTCGTGTTACCGGCGCTGAGGTTCCTACACCTTACGCTGTTGGTCTTGAGCAGATGAGCTTCCCTCAAGAGGATACTATCGTTGGCCAGGCTGCCAAGCTTCTACGACTGTGAACTGGCTTTATGCGATAAATTGGAGGTGTTCCCAGAATTTGGAGGATCAAAATCATGCGTCTAGTACCCTTTCTCTATTGCAAGCCTTTACATTGTTTCTTAATCTAAATTAACCTTATCCGAAACTGTACAACTACACTAGAGAATCGACTCCAACTCAATTTCTCAGCTTTTATCCATCTTTTTCTGTGCTACCACCCTCTCGATCCACAGGACTTCAGGTAGTAACAAAAGGACTTGGCAACCAAGAAATGATAGCGAGGCCAATGCGTCAAACATACTTACAGAATTTGCATCCAACTCAGGCTGAAGCACGAAGATGTCATGGCCAGCAACGCTGTCTCGAGAATATAACTATGTACATGAATAAAATCGCCCCATTCAGACAGAAAAAGCCCATAACTCCGAAATATGCTAGCACAATCATGAGGAGCGCCCATTGCATCTGCTTTATGCCGAATCGGTGGTAAAGCAACATCGTTCATGATATGGTAAGCTCATTCTGAAACGCCGGGCACCGTGACGAGCACTCGGTAGGTTTGCGAGGATCATAGTAACTTGCCTCCGTATCGTCGTTTGCGTACTCCTCGTCAGTATCGCTTTCTGCATTGTCGTGTTGAGCGTCCGTATCCTGTCTGGGTTTGTTCCTAACAAATTCGCTCGGTTCACCCGCCCCTACCGCTTGGTTGGCGTCGTCGTCATCGTCATCCCCTAGGACATTTTTCCTCGTAGACACAGTAGCAGATACTGGTCCTTTGACCGTGGTAAAGGAGCTCTTGAATCCTCCTTTCTTAAACCCTCCTCCCCCACCGGTGCCCCCGGCTCCTGATGCGGGAGTCGTCCCGATTACTCTCAGTCCCGCCTCTGCATCTGCCTTTCTCTCGGCCCTCCTTGCCTTTTCAGCAGCATTAGGATCTCGCGACAATTGTTTCAAGTCTTGTAGGCGCTTGCGATGTTGATGATCGTAGGAAGAGATATGAGCTTCATATTCCGGATGGCGCGAGTAAGATTTATTGCAAAGAGTACATGTGAAGGAGCTCAAAGCAGAGCGGGCAGATTCAGTCTGAAATTGTGCGCAAAAGGAATTTTAGCAGGCTCTCAATAAATTTTCGGGGATTTCAAGTTGTGATTTACCTTGGGGGTAGGATTCGTGAACCCTCGCTGGTACAGACAAGATAGAAGGAGTGAGACATCAGTAACCTCGCATTTCAAGTTTCCAAAACTGGATATCAAGGTCATAACTCGATAACCGTTTGAAGCAGACGCATTTCAGGAAGCATACCGGTGCCATGGCAGTCTGACCTCATACAACAGGTCTATTCAAAGACATAAAAATATGGTGAAGAAATTATTGACGAGATCTATGGGAGGAGATGGATCGCAGGCGATCAACTGGTTGATTCAGTAACTGGTATATATTGGTAATGGAAGGCATCGACGTCTATCATGAATGGATAGTTTAAGTATCTTATCATTACTATATTCTGCCGACAGAATAAGTACCGATAATCTCACCGCCGTACTCCAACCTCCCATGTACCTTGACTGAATCATAACCTGGGAATATCCTCTTCAACTGTAAATGTCAGAATAGATCTTGAAGTATCTATCTTGAGTATTGATGGTTTGTCAAATCGCCGGCAGACATGATAAATACCTGAAATAGCTCTGACAGTTACCTAAGGTTGGTTTTGGTTGAGTGGTGAACAGCCGACAAGCCAATGATAGTGCCGAAAAAAAGCAAGCACAGGACATTCGTAGGAGATACAACAACCTAAGGACGGACACTCTCCCAATGCTACCTAAGGCTTGCTCATGATAATGACGATGCGATGAACTTATGAGTCGTTTAATATTCATTGCAATATTCATCTGACTCGTTCTTAGCTAGAGAGATAGTTCGTTCGTGATATACAATGCCGCCTCAAGATCTGTCGTTGCCCAATGTCGACGATGTCGACACACGATCCTTGATTTCCATGCAGGAATTGGATCCCTCTCCAGTCTCTGAAGAGTTTGGTGATATTGAAAATGGCGACTTCTTCCATAAGGCCCAAGACGCTCCACCACATGGTGGATTGTCTCTTCCCAAACTGGGCCTCCGCGGGCATAACTGGGATTCTTGGTGTATGTTGGAAGAGAAAATGCCTTCGTCCATCTGCCGGCCAAATGTAAGCTAATATGTAAACCTGCAGTGTCCGCCATTCAGAGATATTCCACATACCCGCCGACTTTATTCTTCACGTTACACTTTGCCAATACCTCGCTCATTCCTCTAATGACCCGCTCCGTGCCTGCCGCCGAAAACTATCTCCTCCTCACAAGGCCTTTGTACCAGTCGCCATCTCTTGAGCACGCTATTCTTACCGTTCCCATCTTGGCCCATGTTGCTTCCGGGATCGTCCTACGGAACATCCGTTCTTCCCGTAGGGCACGACTTTACGGCGCCGAGACAAGGTCCCAACGGTACTCACTCACTTTTTGGCCCCGTATGACCCTGCAAGCGCGCTTGGGCTATATGCTTGTCCCCTTGCTCGGTGCCCATGTTCTTGTCAACCGCGTCGTGCCGCTGATGATCGACGGTGGGAGCTCGGGAGTCGGCCTTGGCTACGTTGCGCATGGGTTTGTGCGAAGCCCGGTTTTCTGGAACGTTTACTATCTGATATTTGTCGCCGTTGGAGTATGGCATATCGTTGGGGGGTGGGCAAATTGGATGGGGTGGAGAGTCACCACCGCCCGAAAGGAACGAATACACAAAAAGGGCTCACTCGAAGGGTACCTCGGCTACGCAGACAGCGAGCAACGAATGAGGAAGCAGAGAAAGATCTGGTGGATTGTCAATGGCATTGCAGTGGTAGGAGCATCTGTTTGGCTTGCAGGCGCACTTGGAATTATCGGACTTGGAGGACGAGGATCCGGTTGGGAAGCGAGCAGTTGGGATGGTATGTATGACCGAGTGCCCATCATTGGTGCCTGGTTATGACCTAATCTTATTGTGTATAATTGACAGGCTCTGGGGCGACTACTCTCAGAGGGTGTGTATACTAGTAGGAATATAATCAATAATATGTCAACATATTCATTGCAGTACGTGCCGCAATAGTCGAATACAGACTATATAATAGACTCAATCTTCCGTACTGACAGGCAGATAATCCTCAGTTAGAAGATATCACCAGATGTTGTTGTTCACTGTTGGATTTTATATGGTTATGCTGATGGTTGTTGGGTCCGTGCGTGATACATTTTCTTGGACCTTTTTTTCTTTACACTTCTGCTCCCCGCAACCAGCCTGCGGACCTCAAGCTTGTCAATGGGCCTGATTTAACTCTTGCTAGCCCGAAGCCGATGTGGATGAGTTCAGTTAGACGGTTTCAAAACTTGACAATATTCCGATCTATCGTTGGAAACATAAGACCCGAGTTCCTTGGCTTTTCGCATCCCTCGACGATATATGCTTTGACCCACCGTCGCTCAGGCATAGTTCTCCCTCGATTTTATCACTCCGCATCTTCACTCATGGACGATCCAACAGCAGCCGATGGCGCCAGTCGACTGGTGCAGCATGATGGGCAGGCATACCAGGCTGTGAAAGAAGGTCGAGCATACATTCTGAACCCGCCGACCCAGGCTGCAGCTTCCAAGGGGACGAAGAAGGACCTCAAACCTGAAGACCAGTTGCAATCTGTCTTCTACAATCCAATCCAGCAATTCAACCGGGATCTCAGTGTGTTGGCGATCAAGGCCTATGGTGAGCATGTGCTGGCCCTCAAGAAGTTGAAAGCGGAGAGGAAACGGAACGGCTCCAGCAGGGGGAAAAAGCGCAAGAGGGAAGACGAAGAGGACAAGGAACAAGATGAGGGAGACGTCGAGCAACCGTCTGCGGCGAATGGAAATATCGGTGCTTCTGTTTCAACCTCTGATCAGCAGACACCGTCCTTCACAATCTTGGACGCGCTCTCCGCTACGGGTCTCCGGGCTCTACGATACGCCTCGGAAATTCCCTTCACTACCTGCGTGGTTGCGAATGACCTGTCAAGCTCTGCGATTCAGAGGATGAAGACGAATATCGAATACAACGGTCTTGGAAAGCTCATTAGACCCAATCTCGGGGATGCACGTGCGTACATGTACAGCCTGTTAAACCAACCAAACACACAAAATAGCGGAACTCACGCGGGCAAGTTTGATGTCATCGACCTAGATCCTTACGGTACCGCGGCTCCGTTTATGGATGCTGCTGTTCAAGGTGTCAAAGACGGTGGCCTTCTCTGTGTCACTTGTACCGATGCGGGCGTATGGGCATCCAACGGTTACCCAGAAAAGGCATATGCCTTGTACGGAGGTGTCCCCATTAAGGGATCGCATTCTCACGAAGGTGGATTGCGCCTTATACTACATGGACTGGCGATGTCGGCCGCGAAATATGGACTTGCAATCGAACCGCTTCTCTCCTTGTCCATCGACTTCTATGCACGTGTCTTCGTTCGTGTTCATCGATCGCCGGCAGAGGTCAAGTTTACCTCAGGTAACACAATGTTAGTTTTCAACTGCGACTCTGGTTGCGGAGCATGGACAACCCAGCCTCTGACGCAGACGAAACAAAAATTGGACAAGAAAGGGAATCCTTATTACCACTATGGGTTCGCTCAAGGGCCTACTGCAGGCACACATTGTGAACATTGTGGCTTCAAAACTCATATGGGCGGCCCGATGTGGGCTGGGCCACTCCATAATCCTCACTTCATCCAGAAGATTCTTGACATGCTCCCCGATGTCGATAGAGATATTTACCATACCGTCGAGCGCATCGAGGGCATGTTAACCACAGCTCTTGAAGAGGATTTGAACCTGGACACAATTTCGAGCTCTGTCCCGAAGGGCACCCTTGCAGCCGAGGAGGAGCTCACGGAAGTGTCTACGTCCCGTGAATATTCGGCCATTATTCCTCGATCGGATCCGGCCCTCCGGGATCCGTTTCCATTCTATTTCACTCTGAGTTCTCTGGCAAAAGTTCTACACACGTCAACTATATCAGCCGATGCGTTCCGTGGAGCTCTCCGTTCCCTGGGCTACCGATCAACGCGCAGCCATGCAAAGCCAAATACTATTCGTACAGATGCACCCTGGGACGTCATTTGGGAAATCATGCGAGAGTGGGTGAGACAAAAAGCCCCTGTCAAAGAAGGGGCAATCCGCCCTGGCACTCCTGGAGCGGCGATCATGGCGAAGAGTCGAGAAAACTCTCGAAAAGATAAAGGAGAAGACTCA
Organism: Aspergillus oerlinghausenensis; assembly: GCA_014250555.1. Classification (NCBI taxonomy): domain Eukaryota; kingdom Fungi; phylum Ascomycota; class Eurotiomycetes; order Eurotiales; family Aspergillaceae; genus Aspergillus; species Aspergillus oerlinghausenensis. The sequence continues at coordinate 68,512 of JAAKEQ010000066.1, forward strand.
TTCGATATATTGAGGAAAGAGCTCATGTCTGTGGCTGAAAGTGGAAAGGATATCAGTGACCTAGTGACGAAAGTCGAAGCTGCGATCTACCGCTCTAGCCATAGACACCCTTCCCGCATTCAAGGCGCTGAGCTGCGTCAGCAGGCCGAAGGGCCCCAGCCCCCACAGACAGCACCTGCAGTTAAGCAAAATCTGAACACGTTAGAGGTCGTTTTTGATGAGGCCCTGGGCAGAGAGGCGTCTCATTCCAAGAAACGGCTTGTCCGGTATCAAGTCAATCCTCGGGCTAATTGGGGCCCTCTCAACCGGGCGTCTGGATGATTCATGTATACCATCTTGGCTGAGCCACTTCCACTGTACTATAGCGTGAGAGTGAAAACATTTGGGGTCGTCTTAAGATTTTAGGTCTTGTACACGTATCTGTGTGAGAGTTACACTATTCGTCAGTTGAGAGTATAAGGCGAAGCAGTCAGTATAGATCTCTTTCTTAAGTACTTATGAAAGGAAAAGAACATGATCTCAAATCACTGGAATCAATCACTTGAAAGCATCTAATTACATAATATCCCATAACATAGTAGTATACTCTATTCATCGACACGAACAATAATATCACCGTATCTTGCATACATTAACATTAGAACTTCGAGACTGCCACCGCGACAGCCTGAGAATCGCTGTGACTGATACTGACGCTCACTTGTTTGACACCAGCTTGCCTGGCAGCTTCGGCTGCAGCGCCGTGGAGCTAGGAAAATGTTAGTGGTTGATTAAGAACCTGCGGTCATCAGAATGGGAGTAAACTTACGTTGACCACAGGGGCTCCGCTTGTATCACTCAAGATCTCGATATCTTTCAGAGGCGCACCGGCGCCCTTGCTGCACACGCCCAACGATTTGAAAACTGCCTCTTTGGCGCTCCATCGGCCAGCGAATGATGACTGTGGCGATGGTGCCTTGCGACAGTATTCTTGCTCACTGGCAGTGAAGTTCCTTTCGATGAAGGTTTCATTTTCAATGTTGACGGCGTCAATGTTCTCCACGTCCACCCCTATCCTGGAGTCGTCTTCGGCATGGGCCTTCGCGAGCGACTCAACCACCTGTCTGGTGCTCTCAGCATCCTTGTCGCTGACCTTTGGAGGCACGGGTGGGAATTTCAATTCAGATGTCTTCTTATCAACGGCCACTCGGTAGTCTGGGTTGAGGAAAACGTTGCTCTGGATGTTATCTTCGTAGGGCGCCTTGTTCTTAGCAACGAAGATGCTGTTGTTGATCAGACCATTATGAAAGAAGCGATACGCCTTCTTTTGGCGAGACTCAACCTTCGCCTTGTACGCCTCGAACTGAGAGCGATCCAAGGTCGCGTAGAGATACTTGGGGTGAATACCGATAACCTGAGCACCCTTCTGACCGAAACCGAAAGACGTGACAGAGAACGCTTTGATTCCGTCCGTTTGGATGCTACGGCTGGGATAAACAATGTAATCGAACTTCTCCATGACCTTATCAACGTTGTCTGCATTGCGATTGCCAGGTACCAGACCGCTGTCGAGAACTTGCAGGCAACCATTGAACATCCATGCACCGGCGGCACCCTTGGGGTGACCAGTAAGGTACTTCTGGAATATACCAAGAACGGCATTTCCCTTCTTACGGCCCAGATGTTTCATTTGCTGGCAGATGACATCGGACTCATTCTTGTCATTTGCAACCGTAGAAGTACCGTGGAACGAAGCAACACCGATATCGTCGATCGTAAGACCCCAAGTAGCAAGTGCACCACGCAGAGGCGCAATACGAGAATCTTGTTTCCAGAAGTTGTTGCCCAGGCTGAATTGAGCATCCTTCTCTTGCCGCACAGCCTCCCGTTCAATGTGCCGGGCACGTTCCTGCATGTAATCCGATAGGTCAGATGACGCAAGCCCTTGCGCTTTCATGGCCTCAATCTCTTCTTGAAGATAGAGCAGTTCGGACTCTTGCCATTCCTTAATCTGCTTCCTACGCAGATCCAATTGGCGGCGACGGTACTTAATATCCAGCAAAGGCGAGGGGAATTTGCCTGGGTTTTCGCGTGCAGTGGTCAGAACACCTTGGCCAGGGGCCGGAACAGAGCGGCCAATCTTGTCAGTTGCTGTCGTAGTCAGGGCAATAATACCATATATAGGCACTCCCATGTCTAGGGCAAGTTGGGCACTCATGATGAGCTGCATACCGCAGCCCTGCGACTCCATGAAACCAGCACGTGTGGTAGTTGTGGGTCGAGACATCTCTTGCGGGGTACGGCCATGAGCAAACTCATCCTCCGCATTGCTGGTGGCTTTCATGTTGGCAAATTCGTATGAACCTTCCTCTTGGAAGTCATCAAAACCGCCAACAAAGCAAACTCGGGCCTTGCCTTCAACAATCGTTTCGTACCCGATGTCAACAGACTCCACAGCAGTGGCGCATGCACCGACAGGGGTCTTGATTGGTCCGGTAGAGGAGAGGAGCAACATGTTAACCCAGGCGCTCATTGTGTTGATGAAAGACTCCTGCAGAATATCCTTCTGGAGGGGCTTGTCTAGGTATCGATCCTTGTACATTCCTCGTAAAGCATGGGTGCCGCCAATGCCTGAACCAATGCAGTTTCCAACTTCAGACAGGTGCACATATTTGTAGAATTCATAAGGATCAGTGACACCGGCCGACAGCATAGCTTCAGCTGTGCAAACAAGTACAAAGAGAGTTACAGGATCAACCTGCTCTATGATATCGTCGGGAATACCATATCTCTTTGCATCCCAGCCAGTGGGAATCTGGCCAGCAACGAGGCGATCGAACTGCAAAGCTTTAGGAATGAGAAGGGTCGCTCCCTTCTTAAGGCGGACTGTGAATTCTCCGGACTCTGGAAGCTCAAAGATTTCGACCTTCTCGCCATGCTCGCGCTTGAATTCCTCCGCAGTCTCTCTCGAAGCTTCAAAAGGCTCCAGATCTTCCTGGATGACGATCTCCTGAAGGAGCTGCTTCTTCTTGGGGTCGTAGCCCTTGAAGAGTTCGGGCTCGATAAGTCGAATGCCAGAATGCTCCAGAATGTGCTTCTCGTACTTGGCCTTGATATCCTTATCATCAACTGGCTCACCAGTCTTCGCGTCGACCCAACCTGAGTAGGCCTTGCCCTTCAGTGGGCCGTTGTGGTGCTTAATGAGGCCCATGATCCAGGCCATCTCAACGCAGCCCTCAAGCGAAAATTTGCCGTAAGCCTCCATTTCCCAACGGGTACGGGAGTTACCCCAAGGACCAACTTCAGCGAAACCGGTAACGACAACAACTTTGTCCAGGTTGACCATGCCCTTGAGACTCTCGTTCAAGGGCTTCACTTCTTGCTCCCAGTCTGGCAAAGTGGGGAACTGGAACTTGATGTTCGCACGAGGCTCTGCGATCACCTTCTTGTATAGAAGTTCACTTTCCTCACCGTTGACAACCTTGTTTTCGATTGCAGTTTCCTTGATAACCGCTTGGCGAACATCGCTTGTTTCCATAATGTCTGTCCGGAGCTTGGTCATGAGGCTCTTCAGGTCGGGGATAAATTGAAGGCCACCGTTGAGGTCAGCCCAGACCGGGTCGAGCTGACAAAGGTTGACAATTGCAGGCGCCATCAGACCGAGCAAATTAAATGCCATTTCTTGCTGCGAGAAGGTGCGAACGCCGAGTTTCTCGACACCCTCAGCGACCATGTTGTTGCCGCTCATCAAGCCTGTGCCACGTGTCCATCCAATGACTGCACCGCAAATGGTGAGGTAGTTACTCCAATTCTCCGAGTACCAGCGATTGAAGAGCGTCTCCAGAGCAAGTTTGGACTCAGAGTACAGACCGTCGTTCCCAAAGGTGCCGTGGTTCGGAGACAAGGGAAGGATGACCTGTGCTGGTCGAGTCTCAAAGCCATGGGTCTGCTTCTGGGTCTTGATGCAACCCAGGAGTCGCAGAAGATTGGTCAACATGATGCGATGGGCAAGTTCAGATTTAGAATCGATAGAGTCGATTTCCCGGCCATTTTCCGGAATTGCGGCAAATGGCACGACAAAGTCCAGGTCCCAGCCGAGACCCTTCTTTGTATCGTAGATATAGTCAACCAGGGCTTCCACATCCTGCTTGCTGCCTTGGTTGAATGGCACCACCACGAGTTGAGAACCACGCGCGCCATAGCGAGCATACATGGCTTGGTAGTATTCGGTGACTTCCCGGGAGAATCGGCTTGTTGTTACAATCACCTTGGCACCACCGCTAATCAGACCTTGCAGAACCTCAGCTCCAATAGAGCCAGCACCAGCACCGGTCATCAGGACATTCTTGCCCTGGAAGGTCAACCCCGACCGAGCAGCGGACTCGAGCACGTCCAAGTAGATACCTGTGAGCTTCTTGTTGTATTCCCACCCGTGCTCATGCTTCTTCTTGAGGTGCAGGAAAGGTATAGTTTCCACCTTACCAGCTCTAGGGCTGCCATTGCGCTTGACACCGTTCCGACCAGCTTTCTTGGCGTGGCCATTCTCCTGTGGCATGATTTGGTTCTCGTTCATGCTGAGAGCGCGAATGACTTCCTTGTAAAGCGCATTGAACTGAAGCTGGGATGACTTGGACATGCGATGTTGCTTACGAATCAGCTTGTAGACATTCTTGAGGTCATTCTGCACTTTGGTCCGGTTACTGTATTCAGAGATGGGACCGCCCTCAGCCATCTGCTTGACGTAATGCTCCAACTTCCTGGCGCTCGCCCGAGGCACCTCCTTATAGGCAATATTGCCTCGGGCGTCGATTGTTGTCTGGGGCCCGGTGGGGATCGCAACGTCCTTATAGACGGGGGCGACTCCGAGAACCTCCTTGCAATTCTCGATAAGTTGCTGTCCCAGCTCCTTGGCGAGTTGATACGTTTCACCACGCTCAGTAGGACAGTTGTCGATGTGATACTGCATAAAATCAAGTAGGAGAGGATTGGAGCGGTTCATGATACGGATACACTGGCTGACGATTTCACGGTCCACGACCTTGAGCCTTCCAAAGATAATGTCGTAATACATGCTCAAAGCATCCTGACGAGCCCAGTTCCAAGACGAATCATAGACGCGAGCCTTTAGTGAATCGAAAGCTGGCTCAATACCAGACGCGTACACGTCACCATGTTCTGCTTGCCAGAGATCAAGCTGTGCTTGCAGCGCATTTTGAGTTTCTTGGGAAGCAATGAATGCCTTCTGGCCCGCACGCAGGTCCATCTTCAAGTAGCGCGCAATGATCTCCAGTTGCTGCTTGAACAGTGCCCGTTGATCTTTCGTCAGAGCATCGATGGCGGCTGGGTCCATGAGCATGCCACCAGCACCGGACCCACTGTCGCTGCCAGCCGCAGGAGCAGAGAGATTGATTCCTGCATTGGCGGCATATTTGTTGGTAACGTCGTCGAGATATGCCTTCGCATCCGGCTCCGACCCAATTCGGGAAGGAGGCTCCATGGTGAGGGCAAGCAGGAGGACGCCATCCTGCCTACCGGGACCCAGGCCCCATCGTGTTTCCAGATATTTCCGAACAGCGGTAATGTTGAAACCTCCGGGCATTTTTGACGAGACTAGACGAGCAATGAGAGACGAGGACTGCTTGCCCAATTGGCCATTGAATGTCGCCTGCATCGAGGCACCCAATTCATCCAAGGGTGTGTCCTCAGGTTTCTCCGGCGTGGACCCAAACTCCTTGCCCAAGTCTCCCAGTATCTCATTCTGTAACGTGGACTTGCCTGTTCAAAAAGAAATAAAAACGATGAGTTCCAAAAGTTCAGTTGCATCACGAGTTTCGAACGAGGGAATTGAAACGTACCTCCAACCAGGTCTTTGATGGCTTTGCTGAGAGGAACATCGGATAAGCCCTTCTTCAACTTTTGTGCGACTAGTGTCCGGAGCACATCTACCGCCGTGACTGGAATATCGTCGATTGCTGCTGCTGGTCCGGCGCTGGGAGCGGGGGCAACTGCGGTAGGAGCTGGAGCTGCAGCTGCAACTGGGGCAGTAGGGGCTGAAGCTGCAGGTGAAGCAGCTGGAGCCTCTGCTTCTTCTTCGACAGGATCCACGTCGTAGTAAATTTCCTTCGCATCCTTGTTGTAGCAGAGAATTTGCCGCTGCACCGAAGTGGCAGCGTCATACGCTTCATACTTGGACGCGAGCGTCCTCCTTGCCATTCCCCCCAATGTGTCGGCGGGACCGATTTCCACAATCCGCTCTGTTCGCTTTTCTGCAAGGATGACATCCTGAGTTTCGATCCATCGCACCGGGGACGCAAACTGATAAGCCAGAAGCTCAACCAGTAAGGTGTGGGCGAGTTCTTGTTCAATTTCAGGCCGCATGACTGGTGAAGTAGGTATCGACTACGATGAAGAGGTGAAAGGTATAGGCGGAAGCGGAGGAAGCACTGATCAATAAGGTGAAATGGGCTCGTAATACGGCCGTTGCTCTGCGAGCAAATGCTTCAAAAGAAACCGACGTCGACGACCGACGGAGGAATGGGACTCTCAATTAATAACTAGTAATTTGTATAATGAAGTCAACAACCTTGGACTGAAATGACCGAAGTTAGCAAGGGTTGAAAACAAAAAGAAAAGGGTAAAAGCAAAGTAGGAAGAAGGGCAAGGTGATGCTACAGAGAGAGCATACTCTAACGTCCCTCTGTTTAGAATTTGAACATAGACGATACGGAGCGGTTGGAAATTTTGTCGGCAATGAAGAACTAGAATAATAGGAACGGTAAAGATGGTAAGAGACATGAAACTCACCCCAGCTTGGAACCGTACCATAAATGGTGGGGTACAGTAACTTCTCCAATGCAATTTACGCAGAAAACTCAGGTAGCAGTGAAATAATTGTCAATTTTGACAATTGCATGGAGTACAGAAAAGGATCAAGATCCAAGAAATTGTAATAACAAGGTACCTTAGAACCACAATTTTATAAATTACACATGAAAGGGAAAACAAAAGTGTATCAGAGTACTCTACAGGTTCCTACTAGGAAATCTGTTGCTCAGAGAAAAAGAACATTAATTACCGAGTACTGGTGAGTATTTGGTGAGTGTTGGGGCGGCTTGGTTGACAGGGTGGATCGCTTCTACATAGATTTCCGTAGCACCTATTTAGTACTAGTCCACCGCCAAGCTAAGCTGCTAGGAGCCTAGGACAAAGTAGACAGAGCTTCCTAATCCCATATTAATATCCTACATTAAGGTACAGAGTTTACTGTGTAGAGTAACACATCCCTGACTCTATCTTTCGACGGCCTGGAACTAAGTCCTCAATGAATGGTACTAAAGGCAGTCATGTACCACATAGGGCATATCTAGATACTTGTTGAACTACAACCTATTTGCCTTAGGTTTGGTGGGAGAATGCCGGAGAAGTCCGCAATGGATAATATATGGGCTATTATTAAGTCCAATCGAGTAACTAAGTAATCTGTACATGTATAAGCCCTTCAATGGAAAGACACGTCTATCATTAAGTATGATTATGGACGTTGTACCCTACCACTTCATCTACCTTAGACTTAGTAAGGTGGTATCTAACTGGTAGGTAAGCTTCCAACATTTCGAGCCGCACCCAACCACGGTACAAATGATACTGCCTTGAGAAAAGATTTATTTCAAGAAATGGCTGAGGTCTGTAATTATTTACTACATCGGTAAGGGCTCACTCATAATAAAACTGAATATTGCGCTGAGTAGAGTGATCCATCCATAGCCGATAAATAAGTTAAGAGATTCTTAGGGGAGCAGTGAATCTCATCCCGTACCTTTCTACAGTATACCACTCACCATACCATAAGATATGTACCTTAGTCGGCTTGCCGTCAAGTCTCATCCTGGCCGATACCCTCTTCACATCATGTCATGTCATGTCATGTATTGTCACAACCTTATCGTGTTCAACCCAACCATTTCCGTTGGACCTTTGGGGAGGTTGTATGACCCGCCATGCCTCATTGGGCCAGTTCCTATTCAACCAGCCCCAAAATCTCGGCTTTTTCCCTCCTTCCGGCCGGTTCAACATATTGATGTGTGCAGGGATCTAGCCCGCATGTCTGATATTATCATTTCGGGACATCTTGTTGGATGACGGACCGTGTTGTAGGTACACTAATTAGTACTTACCAGAGAAAATCTACTAGGTACTGTCTTACAGAGTATGGAGTACGGAGTAGGTAATTCATAATTTCGATTTGGAGTGCACCTACGGAAGACCTAGTGCGTCTCTCCATCAATCTTTCTTGTGGCCATTTCCAGAATACGGACGCCAAAGCTTGAGGACTCTCTGCAGTCTTTTTTTCCCCCCCCCCCATCCCGCATCTACGTCCGTTCTTGACTCTGCCAGTGACGGGAGTATATTGTTTTATGCTCCTTCGTCTCCATGCTGTAAATCTTTTAATTCTTCCTTTACCACGATTTATTGTTCCCCTGGTCTTCAATTTCTTCTACTTTCTTTCAATTACTGGACGACGATCCAGTTAATGTGAAATCAAAAGCTAGCGTCATCCAGCATTGCAGACAGTTTTTGGAGCAACAGGTAAGCATTGACCAGACCTCCGGTCGTCCTCTTGATTTTTGGTCGGGGAAGCGTACAAGAAATGGGAAGAGAGGAATTTCGAAGAAGGGGAGGGGAGAAAATACAGAAAGTGTCAGCTGTTCAAATAATCGACTGCAGGAATGAGCGAAAGAAGAGACATACCCACCAGCTTTTATTTGACTTTTCTTTCTGACATCTGATCAATTGCAGAATCCCGCTGTGTCCGCGCGAATTCGACGACCATATTCGGCTCCATTGGGATAGACACAAGAGTACGATAAAATGTACGGAGCATCGACGGGCCCCCAGACGGGCATCAACACGCCACGCTCCTCACAGTCACTGCGGCCACTTATTCTGACTCATGGGTCACTCGAGTTTTCCTTCCTCGTGCCTACATCCCTCCATTTCTATGCTTCACAATTAAAAGATACCTTTACGGCATCCCTCCCACAACCGACAGATGAGCTTGCTCAGGACGATGAGCCCTCCTCGGTGGCCGAGCTTGTAGCTCGGTATATCGGCCACGTTGCTCGCGAGGTCGAAGAGGGCGAGGACGATGCACAGGGAACCTGTCTGGAAGTCCTGAAGCTAGCTCTTAACGAGTTCGAAAGAGCCTTCATGCGCGGAAATGATGTCCATGCCGTGGCAGCCGCTCTCCCGGGTATTACTGCCAAGAAAATCTTGGTTGTTGAGGCCTATTATGCTGGAAGGGCCGCCGCTGGACGGCCCACCAAGCCTTATGAATCTGCGCTATTCCGAGCCGCCTCCGAAGAAAAAGCCAGTATCTACTCAGTCTTCGGTGGTCAGGGCAACATCGAAGAGTACTTTGATGAGCTGAGGGAAATCTACACGACTTACCCATCCTTTGTGGAGGATTTGATCTCTTCATCCGCTGACCTATTGCAACAACTTTCCCGCGAACCGGAGGCCAGCAAGCTCTATCCCAAAGGACTGGACGTCATCCAGTGGCTCCAGGATCGCGACTCCCAACCCGACACCGACTACCTTGTGGCAGCTCCTGTGAGTTTGCCATTAATTGGATTAGTCCAATTGGCCCATTTTGTGGTTACCTGCAAGGTTCTAGGTCGGCAGCCTGGTGAGATTCTAGAGCGGTTCAGCGGCACTACAGGTCACTCTCAAGGCGTGGTCACCGCCGCAGCGATTGCCTCGGCAACAACATGGGAGAGTTTCGCGAAAGCGGCCAAAGATGCCTTGACAATGCTCTTCTGGATTGGTCTTCGCAGTCAGCAGGCTTACCCTCGGACTTCTATTGCCCCGTCCGTGCTACAGGATTCGATTGAGAACGGGGAAGGCGTCCCAACCCCTATGTTGTCCATTCGAGATCTTCCGAGATCTGCTGTCCAGGAACACATTGATACCACCAATCAGCATCTTCCTGCCGATCGTCATATCTCTATCTCCCTGGTCAACAGCGCTCGTAATTTTGTGGTCACTGGACCCCCTCTGTCCCTCTACGGTCTCAACCTTCGCCTACGCAAAGTCAAGGCTCCCACTGGCCTGGATCAAAACCGGGTTCCGTTTACGCAGCGCAAGGTTCGCTTCGTCAATAGATTCTTGCCAATAACTGCGCCATTCCACAGCCAGTACCTCTACGCAGCGTACGATCGTATCCTCGAGGACCTGGAGGACATTGAAATCTCAGCTAAGTCCCTTGCGATCCCTGTGTACGACACCAAGACGGGTGATGATCTCCGGCAAAGTGGCGACGCCAATATTGTTCCATCTCTGGTTCGCATGATCACCCACGATGCAGTCAACTGGGAGAAGGCAACTGTCTTCCAAGGGGCCACTCACATCGTCGATTTCGGCCCCGGCGGTATCTCAGGTCTTGGTGTTCTTACGAACCGCAATAAGGATGGTACTGGAGTCCGAGTCATTCTCGCGGGGGCTATGGATGGCACCAACGCCGAGGTCGGATACAAACCTGAGCTGTTTGACCGCGACGAGCACTCTGTGAAATATGCCATTGATTGGGTTAAGGAGTACGGCCCCCGTCTTGTGAAGAACGCAACGGGCCAGACATTCGTCGATACCAAGATGAGCCGTCTTCTGGGCATCCCTCCCATCATGGTAGCCGGTATGACACCAACTACGGTACCCTGGGACTTCGTTGCCGCAACAATGAATGCGGGGTACCACATTGAACTTGCTGGGGGTGGTTACTACAACGGAAAGAGCATGACAGAGGCCATCTCCAAGATCGAAAAGACCATTCCTCCTGGGCGTGGTATTACTGTCAACTTGATCTACGTCAACCCCCGAGCTATGGCTTGGCAAATTCCCCTCATCGGGAAATTGAGGGCCGACGGTGTACCCATTGAAGGCCTCACAATCGGCGCTGGTGTCCCTTCCATTGAAGTCGCCAATGAATACATTGAAACCCTGGGAATCAAGCATATAGCCTTCAAGCCAGGCTCAGTGGATGCTATTCAGCAGGTCATCAATATCGCCAAAGCCAACCCGAAGTTTCCTGTCATCCTTCAGTGGACCGGTGGTCGTGGTGGTGGTCATCACTCCTTTGAAGACTTTCACCAACCCATTCTACAAATGTATAGCCGCATCAGACGGTGTGAGAACATTGTCCTTGTCGCTGGCAGTGGCTTCGGTGGTGCTGAGGACACTTACCCTTATCTTTCCGGAGCATGGTCTTCGAGCTTCGGATATCCCCCGATGCCCTTCGACGGGTGCCTCTTTGGCAGTCGCCTGATGATTGCCAAAGAAGCGCACACATCTAAGAATGCTAAAAAGGCAATTGCTGACGCCCCTGGTCTTGATGACAAAGATTGGGAGAAGACTTACAAGGGTCCTGCTGGCGGTGTGGTCACCGTTCTTTCCGAGATGGGTGAACCCATTCATAAGTTGGCGACAAGAGGCGTTCTGTTCTGGCACGAGATGGATCAGAAAATCTTCAAACTTGACAAGGCGAAGCGCGTGCCAGAGCTCAAGAAGCAGCGTGATTATATCATCAAGAAACTCAACGATGACTTTCAAAAAGTATGGTTCGGCCGTAATGCCGCTGGTGAGGCGGTCGATCTTGAAGACATGACGTACGCTGAGGTGGTTCATCGTATGGTAGAACTCATGTATGTCAAGCATGAATCGCGCTGGATCGATGCCTCTTTGAAGAAGTTGACTGGCGATTTCATCCGTCGCGTCGAGGAACGATTCACCACCGAGGAAGGGCAGGCTTCTCTGCTGCAGAACTATTCCGAGCTCGATACTCCTTATCCGGCAATTGACAACATTTTAGCAGCTTACCCTGAAGCGGCTACTCAATTAATTAATGCGCAGGATGTTCATCATTTCCTTTTGCTTTGTCAGCGGCGCGGACAGAAGCCTGTCCCATTTGTGCCGGCACTGGACGAGAACTTTGAGTATTGGTTCAAGAAGGACTCTCTTTGGCAGAGCGAGGATTTGGAGGCCGTGGTTGGGCAAGATGTCGGAAGGACCTGTATTTTGCAAGGTCCAATGGCAGCCAAATTTTCAAACACCATAGACGAGCCTGTCCAACAAATCCTGGATGGTATTCATCAGGGTCATATTAAGGGTCTTCTCCAGGACGTTTATGGCGGTGACGAGTCCAAGATCCCTGTCATTGAGTACTTCGGAGGCCGGCTTCATGAAGCCGTCAGTGAGTTAGACATCGACGGGCTCACGATCTCTGAAGATACGAACAAAATCAGCTATCGTCTATCATCCTCTCCCTCAGGCGATCTTCCTGAGCTTGACCTGTGGTTACGCCTCCTCGCTGGCAAATCATACTCATGGAGGCACGCTCTCTTCTTGGCAGACGTCTTTGTTCAAGGTCACCGTTTCCAGACAAACCCGATGAAGCGGATCGTCGCACCCACCCCGGGGATGTACGTGGAGGTCTCGTATCCAGAGGAACCATCCAAGACCACCATCTGTGTGAGAGAGCCTTATCAATCCGGCAAACTCGTCAAGACTGTGGAGGTGAAGGTCAACGACCAAGGCCAAATCAGTCTCACACTCTTCGAAGGCAGAACTGCAGAGGGTGGTGTTGTGCCTTTGAGCTTCTTGTTCACGTACCATCCCGAGGCCGGCTATGCACCCATCAGGGAAGTCATGGATGGTCGCAACGATCGCATTAAGGAGTTCTATTATCGGGTCTGGTTTGGTAGCAAGGATGTCCCTTTTGACACCCCTACCACAGCAACATTTAGTGGTGGTCGGGAAACTATCACTGCCCAAGCCGTCGCTGACTTTGTGCACGCTGTTGGCAATACTGGGGAGGCCTTCGTTGATAGGCCCGGAAAGGAAGTCTTCGCTCCCATGGACTTTGCCATTGTTGTTGGCTGGCAGGCCATCACCAAGCCCATCTTCCCTCGGACAATAGACGGGGATCTTTTGAAACTGGTCCATCTTTCGAACGGATTCAAAATGGTCCCTGGTGCTCAACCCTTGAAGGTTGGAGACGTGTTGGACACAACTGCCCAAATCAATGCTGTGATCAACCAAGATTCCGGGAAAATGGTTGAAGTATGCGGTACAATTCACAGAGACGGGCAACCAATCATGCATGTCACCAGTCAATTCCTATACCGAGGATCGTACCTGGATTTTGAGAACACTTTCCAGCGCAAGGATGAGGTTCCCATGCAAGTTCACCTTGCTTCAAGCAGGGACGTTGCAATTCTACGGTCGAAAGAGTGGTTCCGTCTAGACGAACCCGACGTCGAATTGTTAGGTCAGACTCTCACTTTCCGTCTCCAGAGCTTGATCCGGTTCAAAAACAAATCTGTATTCAGCCACGTCCAGACAGTCGGCCAGGTGCTGCTTGAACTTCCCACAAAGGAAGTCATTCAGGTTGCAACAGTGGATTACGAGACCGGAACTTCTCATGGTAATCCGGTCATTGACTATCTTCAACGCAATGGTACGTCCATAGAACAACCGGTCTATTTCGAAAACCCTATTCCGTTGAGCGGAAAGACACCCCTCGTTTTGCGCGCACCGGCATCCAATGAAACATATGCTCGGGTTTCAGGCGATTACAATCCAATTCACGTCTCTCGTGTTTTCTCTAGCTATGCCAATCTTCCGGGGACCATCACACATGGCATGTATACCAGCGCCGCTGTTCGCAGTTTCGTCGAGACCTGGGCCGCTGAAAACAATATCGGCCGTGTTCGAGGCTTCCATGTGTCCCTCGTCGGTATGGTCCTCCCCAATGATATGATCACCGTGAAGTTACAGCATGTCGGTATGGTGGCCGGCCGTAAAATCATCAAGGTTGAGGCCAGCAACAAGGAAACAGAAGATAAGGTTCTTCTGGGCGAAGCCGAAGTCGAGCAGCCAGTAACCTCCTATGTCTTCACTGGACAGGGCTCTCAGGAGCAGGGAATGGGTATGGAGCTGTACAGCAGCAGCCCTGTCGCCAGGGAGGTTTGGGATCGGGCAGATCGTCATTTTATCGAGAACTACGGCTTGTCCATCATTGATATCGTCAAAAACAATCCCAAGGAGCTCACTGTCTACTTTGGTGGTCCCCGTGGAAAAGCCATTCGCCAGAACTACATGTCGATGACTTTCGAGACAGTCAACGCGGACGGCACGATTAAGTCTGAGAAGATCTTCAAAGAAATCAATGAGGACACGACATCATACACATATCGGTCGCCTTCTGGATTGCTCTCTGCAACTCAGTTCACGCAACCGGCACTGACACTGATGGAAAAGGCAAGTTTCGAGGATATGCGCTCCAAGGGTCTTGTCCAGAGAGATAGCAGCTTCGCTGGTCATTCCCTGGGTGAATACTCTGCTCTCGCCGCTCTTGCGGATGTCATGCCTATTGAGAGTCTGGTTTCCGTCGTGTTCTATCGTGGTTTGACTATGCAGGTTGCTGTCGAAAGAGATGAACAAGGACGTTCGAACTACTCTATGTGCGCCGTCAACCCAAGTCGCATCTCAAAGACATTCAATGAGCAAGCCTTGCAGTACGTCGTTGAGAACATTGCTGAGCAAACAGGTTGGCTATTGGAAATTGTCAACTACAATGTCGCAAATATGCAGTATGTTGCTGCTGGAGATGTAAGTGTTCCCCCTTTCTTCCTCAATATCTCAGCATTCTAACTTCGCCAGCTCCGCGCCCTTGATTGCCTTACAAATCTGCTCAACTATCTGAAGGCTCAAAACATCGACATTCCAGCATTAATGCAGAGCATGTCCTTGGATGACTTGAAGGCTCACCTTGTCAAGATCATTCATGAATGTGTCAAACAAACCGAGTCGAAGCCCAGGCCTATTGTCTTGGAGCGAGGCTTCGCCACTATTCCACTGAAAGGAATCGACGTGCCTTTCCACAGCACCTTCCTTCGCTCCGGTGTCAAGCCTTTCCGGTCCTTCCTGCTGAAGAAGATCAACAAAACTACCATCGATCCGAGCAAGTTGATTGGCAAATATATTCCAAATGTCACTGCCCGCCCATTCGAGATCACAAAGGAGTATTTTGAGGATGTGTACCGACTCACAAACTCTCCTCGGATTGCCCATATCCTGGCAAATTGGGACAAGTATGAAGAGGGAGGTGAGAACACTTCACGCGCCACAGGTACCAACACTGCCTGAAAAGTTGAAAGGAGATGCTATTACAGAGTCCCGGCCTTTCCATGCTATGCTTCCTTAGCGTTAGGTTCTGCTTCTTGGTGCCCTCGTCTACACATCTCGTATGATAGCCCAACATAATAGATTTCTGTATTTAGGTTTAATGACACTATATTTTTGTTGTTCATATGATGGTCTGTAAAGCTTGGTTATATCGCATTGCTCCTCACTGGCCAATGTGTGAGCTGCGTTCGCAGGACCAAACCGAAAACCTGAGAGTCATCATCGCTAAACGTAGTTTGGCCGACTATGGCAACGCTCTAAAACGTTATATCGCCATATCGACAAATTAGTACCAAGTCAACACTAGCGATTGTCGGTGTCGAAAATTTGCTTACTCCATGACCACACATGTATGTAAGAAAGGGAAAAACTAAGAATAGCCTTGCGAGCGCTCGATACTCATGTTGGAAGACTGCAGGAGTGTGTATTGGGCGTGACTCGGCGATAGACCCTCTGTATTACAAAGGTTCTGGAGAACAAATGCGTCTCAGCGTTGTCGGAGTCTCATTTATCCTGACCATCCTTCAGTACACCTGGTCGCAATAGCCGGTCCTCTTTTCCGTACACCCCGACATCCTTGACTATTGCAATGAACTTGCGGTGATTCTCCTTCGACTCGCCTATGCGAGGCCGAAAAATTTTCAGAAGATCACTGCTTAGTATACCAGTTTGAGGTATGGCGGCATGGATTTCTGCTGGAGTCGGGAAGCTTAGAGTCCCGGGAGGTACCGGTGTAGAGATGCGATTTTGCCCTGCACGCAGAGGTTAGTTCTATAGGCGGACAGGCAGCGGTGAAAACATGAACATCTAGTGAGATCTTACCCCTCAGTGACTCGGGACTGCTAGCACGACTTGCGGCGAGACCCTTACTGCCTATAGGAGTTGGACTGCCTGCCCTGGATCCTTGAGGAGTTCCGCCTTGTGATGTCGCTGCAGGTGGGTTAAGCTTCAATTTCTTGATTTTTCCGCTGTCACTCATCTCCCCTCCAGAGGCGGCTCCCCCATCAGCATCGCTAACCGATCCCGCTCCTGCGACGTTCCGGATGCGTTTCTTACCAACCTGTACCGAAGAAAAATGAGTGCAATGAACAGACAGTTACGGTTGGAGAAACTCACTTGTCCTGGAGGCGCAGTTGGCGACAGGGCACGAGAAGTTGGCTGGGGCGTAGGCTGAGACGAAGGATGCTTGCTCTTTGCCTTTTTGCGAGAGGTATCTGTGCCACTTGCATCTGATACGTTTGGAGACCCAAGCCGTTTCCGCGACGCTGCACCTGGGCCCTTCTTCAAAGGTTCAGTGTGCTTCGGACGGCCAGATGGGGTAACATTTCCCCTTGTCGAGGGAGCTGAATCCTTCTTATTTTTGTCCTCTTCAGCTTTTCGCTCCTCTTCCCGTAATCGTTCAGCTTCGCTATCATCAGAGCTCTAAGTTGAACGTAATCATTAGCGTAACTGTGTAACCAAATAAGATCCAAACGAACACACCTCTTCATCAGAGTAGGGGTTGGCATCAGAGCCACTGCTATAGTCGTAATTCTTCTCTCGTTTTTTGAGGGCTTTGCGGACCTTCTTGCCCAGTATACGGCGAGCTTCCCGTTCTCTCTTTTCCCTGAGCTCCTCTTCTTCGTAATCCTTTTCATCCTTCAAATTGAAGACGTTTGCCTTCAGCTGATCCTGTTTGATCCGCTTTTCCGCTGCCTTGGTCTCCTCGTCTTCGTTGAAAAGATCATCGTGCTCTTCATCATCCGCAAACCGATCTTCTTCGAAATCCATTTCATCGGCTTCCAGACCGTCAGCACCTGCTGGGGTGCCTTGTTTACCAGCGTAAACCTTCCGTTGTTTTGCGAATTGTTCCAATTCCTTACGCTGTGCTTGCTCTTGTTGCTTTTCCATAAACCACCTGGGATCTTTGATTTTCTTTGCCATAAATCTTTCCGCTTCTTCAATGGTTAGAGCTCTGAATTGGCTCTTGGCACCGAATTTATACCATTTCTCTACTGGTATCATCCTCATCCTACCATTCTCGGGTATGAATACGGCATGTGTTTCGGAAAGAGCGGCTTCGTAGTTTCCCACCCAGATATTCTTGTTGTCAAAGTCCTCGAGATGCCAAGGTAAAGCCTCTTCGTATTTAATCCGTGCTCTGGCGACCTCTTCAGGTGTCATGTCTGTCTTCGACACTTGCTGCGTCTTTTGTTTCGGAACATTGGCCCGCTTGGGTGCTGACCCCATGGAAGGGGCTATTTGGGCCAAATTTTCAGCACGCTCTTTTTCTCTCGCGGCCTTTCTAGCTTCAAGCTCCTCCCTCTCGGCATCGCCTAACTGGAGACTAGATTGAGGCGTCAACTTCTGTGTTTGGCCTTTGTCCTGATTCATCTCTTGCGTCTTTGCTCTAGGGTCTCGACGTTGAAGTCTGACAGGTCGAGTGAATTGAGACTCATCACGAGGATCGATAGTCTTCTTGGACGCGAAGCGAGCGATGTGGTGTTTCAAGCCTACTCGCAACGATCGCTTCGTGATCACTATGGGATAATCCACATAAGTCTCAGACAGTAATGGACCGCTGAAACCATTCACTGAGAAATCATTTTGGGGGGGGCCTGGGACAGCTTTCTCGGCTTGGGTCGCGGGGGTGATATTGGAAATTACTGGACGAGTTGTTGGTTTTGTGGCTATACCAACAGAAGGAGCCGAAGTGGCTGCCGGTCGTGCTATAACCCTCTTTTTTGGCCTGACTAAAGGGTCTGCAACTTTAGGACGGCGAAATCGCATCGGTGGAGCTTTGTGAGCGCTTGTGTGAGTTTGAGAGTTTGCATCATTGGCAGGTAAAGTCATAGTAATCTATATTTCAACTGCGCCTGCTGAGATAATATTCAGGTTAAGAGAGATGTCAGTAGTGCTATTAACAAATAAGCAGGAACAACTGGGATTCTGTTTATGCGCCTTTACCAGAGGCAACAGGAGGTGATGTGATGAATGGTCTTTTTGATTACATAATCATAGCCATCAGATTACCATTCACATGACTGGGTATGTAGATAGGGAAGGACTAAGAAGACCGGGGCTACCTACTCCGTACCTTAGCAGGGAGTACCATATAGATCTTTGTATCTAGAAATTGCATGACTAAAGGGAGAAAATACTCCATACTTATGGTTCGTAACTTCGTAAGACCTGATATAGCTTACACCAGGTACCTACAGGTATCTCCTGAAAAGTTGGCAACCATAAGAGAACGTCAAGGTGTGCAAACTCTGTGGCCTGTAACTTAGGAGTACAGAATAATACATAGACTTAACCATCACAGAATAGAGAGTGGTTCTTTAGCGCATATAAAGCACTATAACTCATAATAACTACTGTGTATATTAGAGAAGAATTTATTTACTCTGGTCGTACAGAGGTACTGTTGTAATGATCTTTATGTAGATCATTGCCGTGGCGAAGAGGCTAAATCACTCTGGTCCGGCCCTAGTTTCTCAGGGTATCTCTCAACTTCTTGCGCATTAATTGATGCCATGATTTATCAATCTCGAACCGTCGCTTTTACAATATTTTGGAGATCATAAGAATTGTGGTCATCACTATAACAGAGATGATTCTGTCTATATCCAAATGTTCATCACGCCTCGATTGTATCTTACCTCCCAAAGACCAGATCAGGAAATAGCTTCTTCCTCACAATTCAAGTCCCTAAAATTTCATTCAATTACTGGGTGGCAAGCAGACACAGTACAAACCAAAACAGCTACTGATATGTTGTTGGTGCATCAAGCTGGCAGTGTCCGTGTAGGAGAAGCAATCAGGTTCGTCTTTTGTATCACATTATACGTCTCCTTGGTCCTACCAGGTGTCGTTCCTATATACTCTACTCATGATACTAATATGTTGTTCTCAAACAGATACACAGTGACTTACACACCAGTAGCTGACAATGTCCATCCTCTACCAGATGCGCTACATGTCAAGGTCAGAAACACATCTGCCATCGCACTGCGGGCTGCGTACCTGCATGGGCCATATACTCTTTATGCCTCCTGTTATCCTTCCACATTCGACCCTCATGGCTATTCCCAGGATGAGGAAATCGAGGGGATCCCTCAGTTTGAACCATACCTTAAGGCAGGAGGGAGCTGGAAAGCAATGATCCCTATACCGAAACGCCTGCATCGAATTCCAGAGACGTCCGCATCACCCGACAGCATTCAAAAAGTGACATGGGTTATCGAGATAATATCGCAGGTCATTTTCTCCACCACAGCTATTGTCAATTATGAGCTACTCATCGGCCGTGATGAGGAGTCAGTTGAACTCCCCTACAGTGGCGGGTTATTGGTCGGCAGCCTTCACCCGGCAGCTCACCTACAGGATCATGTAAAGCCCACCACGAAAGGCAGGCAAGTGGTTGCTACGAAAGGCGTTTTTTCGAAATCGGTTTGTTTGCGTATAGATGACACCGCCAGTCTCTGGAATACGCCTCCTTTTCCATCTGAACACGATGCCGTTGACCACACTGGATCTCCATCGAATATCCCACCAACGGACGGGGAATCAATGGAGAGGGCTGACCGACCCGACACCACTCGGCAAAACTGTGCGCGTCGAAAAAAAGTTCACCTTGTCGTACTTACACATGGTCTACACAGCAACCTTGGAGCAGACATGCTTTACTTGAAAGAAAGCATTGACGCTGCAACTAAGAAAACACAGAGAGGGGCATCTTGCAAGTTGAGACAACATTTGGCTCCGCAGGCGCCGAATGGCGTCTCTTCTCTAGATCGGTAAGCTTTGGAATTGCTTGCGTTAAGAAAATAATTTGTTATCCGGCTATCCGCTTGACCCTTCTGACTTAATGTTGGCTGAAGTTCCATTCGCGATGATGATTCGGCCGATCAAGACGATATCGATGACGAACAAGTCATAGTTAGAGGTTTTGCTGGTAATGCAGTACGTACTGAACGCGGAATACAGTATCTCGGCAAGCGGCTTGCGAAATACGTCTTGTTCATGACATACCCAGATCAACCCCACAGGCCACTCAAACAATCTAGAACTAAAACGTTCACTGAGTCACTCGGTGCATGGAAGAGTGCGAAGGAAAGCGTTTTTAACGACCCTT
Organism: Aspergillus oerlinghausenensis; assembly: GCA_014250555.1. Taxonomy (NCBI): domain Eukaryota; kingdom Fungi; phylum Ascomycota; class Eurotiomycetes; order Eurotiales; family Aspergillaceae; genus Aspergillus; species Aspergillus oerlinghausenensis. The sequence goes on from JAAKEQ010000066.1 coordinate 88,844, forward strand.
CTGAGTCTCGAACTCGTGCAGATGAGGCAGAAGACGAGCATCGTTACTACCAGATTACGAGTATTAGCTTTATCGGGCATTCTCTTGGAGGTTTGGTTCAGACGTATGCCATTGCATACATTCAGAAACACTCGCCTGAATTTTTCAATCTGATCCGCCCTGTCAACTTCATCGCTCTAGCGACACCTTTCCTTGGGCTCAGCAATGAGAACCCTATGTATGTCCGCTTTGCTCTCGATCTCGGCCTTGTCGGCCGGACAGGCCAGGATCTAGGGTTAAGCTGGACTGCTCCCAGAGTACGGAGCGGGTGGGAGGCGGTAATCGGCGGCAGGGGTACTTCTACAAAGCCACGGGAACATGTAGATCATGGACCTAAGCCTTTGCTAAGAGTACTTCCCTGTGGTCCGGCTCATGACGCGCTTTCTAAGTTTGAACGTCGCACGGTCTATTCAAACGTGGTTAATGATGGGATTGTGCCTTTGCGAACTTCGTGCCTATTATTTCTTGATTGGAGAGGGTTGGAGCGCGTTGAAAAGGCAAGAAGGCAGAACGGCCTTGTTAGCACGATGGCGGAATGGGGATGGGCAGAGTTGACCGGTGCTAATTCGGTCTCACTTCGGTCACCTCATTCTCCTATCGATAGCAATGCGTCGCCCGCTAGAATTGACCATCGCGATAGCGGCAGGATCAATTCTCCGTCAGAGGAGGTCCAACGACAAAGGCAAGCTGAGACAGTCCAAAATGCTTCCATTGTTGATTCTCTGGTCTTATCCACTGGCGAAAGCGCAAGCCATCCGCCGCAAGTAGAGCTACGCGGCTCAAGACAGAATCAGGAACCTAAGATATCTTCGATTCAGCCTTCGCTCAACCCGCTGAGCGCGTTTTTCTCGATTTTTCGGCCAAAAAGAGCAACAACTGTATCATCTAGGCATAAACATACAAAAGTCTACAAGCGGAGTCAGACTCTGAGTACCACGTCTGACTTCGCCCATGCGTCCACTTCTAGACCGTTTCCCCTTGAAGAACCTCTTTCGCGAAACTCTTCTTATGAGGAATCCGGGCTTAACGCTCCCCCAAGAACCACATTTTTTGAATCAGCCGGAGATCTTCTCATGCCACCTCTACCACCGGTTCAGTTTATTGTTAATCCTGCTTCCAGGCCAAAGACAATCTTTCACGACCGTATATATTACCCCGAGGACATACCTCCTCCTTTGTCTGCCAAGCGCAAGACCTCGCCATTGAGCTCTTTTGAGAGTAAGGCTTCTGATGGTCCGCGGGATTCAGGCTGCGATGAAAGTCGCTCTACCAATGACGGAAATGCGATGCCCGGTGGTCTGAAAGTTGAGGAGAAAATCGCCAGGGCTTATCACCGTGGAATGTCATGGCGCAAAGTCCTTGTTCGCCTTGAACCAGATGCTCACAATAACATCATCGTGAGGCGAATGTTCACAAATGCGTACGGCTGGCCCGTAGTGAAACATCTCGTCGATAGTCACTTTCGCCAGGATTCCCTGAACGAGAGTCAGAAAAGGCCGGGAGAAAGCGTCCAGGAGGCACATATACCTGTAGGGACAACTTGCGATATGGGTGGTGGAACTCTGTCCTAGGCTGGTTTGTTGCATGAAGAGACGACTTCGACTTGCAGGTCATACGGCCCCGGCCAATTTCTCAGCGATGCATATCCAAGCTACTCGACCGTTGAGAGCATCGCCAGTACGCAGTAAGCCCTTCGACCAAGGCCAGAGCTCATGAAGGGGTGAATAGCACCGTTGGCGCGCAACCAAGCCGTCAATAGCTAGGGCGGGGAGTCAGACTATCATTTGATCACGTAGACCAAAATGCCGGTAATTACAAGCCGGGTGTAGGCATCTAGACTACAGGGCACAGGCATGCCAGAGAATACATTAGGTATGCTGAGTTTCACATATTGCCAAACTGATGTGTCATCGTGTCTGAGATGTACATTGTAACATGATGGTGGGAGTCTTTCTCCCTCACTAAACTACTCAATATGCCAACCACTTTCCTCGTTTGGTATTGAGAGCAAGGCTTGCGGCAGCCGGAAACCGGCAGTTTCGAGGCGTGCTTGAAAGCGCTCAACTCACTATTCAATTCAATACTCGAGATGGCCTTGTATATGCCCCCAAAACTCCTCGATGAGCTCCTTCTGTCCTGCTTGATTTGGCGATCCTCGAACTGCGAGATACTTTCGCCCATCAACACTGGCTTCCCAGTTGCCAGGGTTGCCGTCCACGATTGTACCGCCAGCTTCTGTCAGAATGACCCAGCCAGCGCAAACATCCCACGCCCAGCAACCACCTTCCCAATACAAGTCGAGATTCCCACATGCGACGGCGCAAAGGTTCAAGGCAGCTGAGCCCATGCTACGCATTGAGCGTACCATTGCACCGCCATCATCCTTGGTTTTACCGAGTTTTTCAAATGTCCGTACCTTCGTCGCCCAATTCTTGCCTGCTCTCTCCGAACCCCACTCAACGCCGATGAGAGCATTCTCCAGGCCATTCAATGGCTCAAGGCTCCTAGCGTTGAGCGGAAGTTTAGTGTTGCGATTTAAATACGCCCCTTCTCCACGAATGGCGGAGTAGAGGGTATTGTTGAATGGATTGTAAACAACACCAACGACCGGTTTCCTGTCGATCGCGAAGCCAAGAGAGATGCATGCATATGGGAATCCGTGCACAAAATTGACTGTACCGTCGATGGGATCGACGACGAATGTGGGGGCATCAGTTAGTGGACTTGCAGGGTCATATGTCTCCTCGCCATGAAATCTATAGTGGTGGACTGTTAGCTCTTCTCATCGCTAATTGAGTAAGAGAGTAGCCTGAAATAAATCACCAGATCCGTAATCATCGCTTTGGCCTGTTGGCGAACATTATAGATGGGGACGTATATGACTTACTGGTACTGCGGATATCTCCCTGCTAACGCTGTAGATATCATTTTCTCAACCGCACGATCATATTCAGTGACGAGATCTGCGGCTATGGAAGAGGTGAATACCTTAAACCCAGCTGGTCACAGACTGGAAACTCACTGTTCTTTTTTGACCCTGTACTTCCTGTGTTCGGCAAGGCATTGGTAATGATTTCTCCAGCCTTGGAAGCTAATTCTATCAGAAAATCATGTATATCCTTGAGGTCAATTGATTCTGCGCCCATGTTTCTATTCTTCCCTCTTTTGTAATCTGCGAAGAGATGACTTGGTTGGCTGCCCCCTTGGAAGAAGTCTGACTGGATGTTCTTTGATGATTTCGAGCCCCGCCGTTGAAGTTCGCTGTCAGAATGATGGACTTTAGCGTAATGAGCCATCCATACTTATGGAGTTATAGACATTACTATTCCGGCCCACTTCTACCTACCTTGACTACTGAGTAACCAAACCCCACGCGCTTCTATTTGCTGAGGAAACATGAAGACTCCATACTGTTTCTCAGTTTGATGATCCTATACAAGTTACCGGCATACATTCACTACGCTATCTAGAGTTGTTTCTTGTACCCGCTTTTATGAGGAAAAGGGATAAGATTCGTTAGATGTAGGATTCATCTGAGTCTTGAATCCTGGAAGAATTAAGTGTGCTTGCAAAGCTGCCGAGTATTAGTGAATATTCAAATTTGAACTATATTTAAGGAAGGAAACAGCGTGGGCATGCTGTATACTGGACTATGTACCTGATAACCAGAGATAGCCAGAGGGCAAGTTATAAGTTCATAACCCCACACCAGTGACGTCGGAGAAAAGTCCCCGCACCAGAAATTTTCCCCTAGATAGATCTAATACTAAGGTAGCATGTATCACTCCACTTACCTGCAATAACAGCCAACGAAAGAGGGAAAAGAGAGGAAAAGGGGGAAACAAAAAGTCTTAGCTTCAGTCTATAGACTCTATTGTCTGTTCTTTGTTTTCCCGGTCCTTGGAATACCCCTCAGTATGCCAACAGTCTTAGAAGAGGTGAGTCTGCGAGGTCCCTAACTGTTAGCTGGTGAGATGGGAACAAAGAAATTTCAGGTGGATGAGAAGGGGAGGAAACTCTCTAGCAATGAAAGCAAGCAAAATTGGGGACCACTTTATTGGAAGGATTAGGAAGCTAATCAGTCTTTATCTCTCCATGGATACAGCTTGTTGAGTTCCTCCACCATGGAAATACTCAGATAAGACAAATTGGTAGAAACGTCCCTCTCGATCAGGGAGCCTGAACACTCAAACATCAGTTGAATGGTCTAACGCTTGCGTCCAATGCAGCATGCGAAAACCTCGTTGGCTTTTCGACCGCTCAATCGGACCTCTTCAAACGTCATCAGCTTCTCCCAGTGCGCGATCTCAAACTTCTGGTTCGAGATTATACTGTTAGTAATGAGCCCCTAACATATCGAATTTGGGAGCGGTCTTGCTGAAACTAACTAGCCAATTGCGAAAAATGCACTTACAATTCTCATCAATATCTCCTCTGACCAGGAAGTATTGGCAAATCTTGCGGAAGATGATGCGTTTATAGAGACTCTCATGGTGAAGATAACGGTAAGTACACCGGCCTCTTCTTTCTGCGACGCTTAAGGAGATCGGGGTCTATGCTGACAACTCGGTCAACCTGAAAGGACGTCAAGGAACCAATCGCGGATGACATTGCTATGCTCTTCGCCAATCTCGCCAAATCAGATAAATTGAGCCGGCTCATTACGTTGAAACGGAGGACTGCCGAGTCCGTTTCCACGTCTACTATGGCGATCGATCAACTGATGGATTGTTTCGTGAAAGGCGCCGAGGGTGCTTTGAATAAGAAGGCCAATTTTGATTATCTCTCCTATTTATTCGCCGATCTCTCCAAATCTGAGGCAGGGCGCGCATATTTTACCACCCGACAGGATTATGATGGTGTTGTCCCTGTCACTAAATTGACTGTCTTCACTGAGCATGAAAGTACAGTTCGGAGAAAGGGGGTGTCGTCAACGATTAAAAATGTCGCTTTCGAAATTCCGTTTCATCCAACTCTGCTCTCCGCAGACGAAGCCAATCTACTTCCTTACGTGTTGCTGCCGATTACAGGGCCGGAGGAATTCAGCGAGGAAGAGTCAATGGCAATGTTGCCAGACCTGCAGCTGCTACCCCCAGATAAGCAGAGGGATAGTGATAACAGCATCATTGTAACGCACCTGGAGACATTGTTACTGCTGACAACGACACGAGAAGGTCGTGACAAAATGAGGGCTATCAATGTGTATCCCATCATCCGGGAATGCCATCTCCATGTTGATGATGAAGGTGTGCGCGAAGCCTGTGACAGGCTAGTCCAGGTGCTGATGCGTGATGAGGAAGGAGAGGAAAATGCCAGCCAAGCTCAAATTGAAGGCACAAGTTCTATCTCTTCATATTCAGATATCCATATACAGCAAGGGTCTGAACAGAATGGAGACGAGACAGTTGTGGAATTGTTCTAATATGAATGGCATTACTTGCTGTGGGATTCATTAGGGACATCAAAGCTGCTTATAATGTGAATATAATATTAGCTTAACTACTGATCCATTACTCATTGTGCATTCAGCTTTTCCCCTTAAATTCAGTGCGGGCTATTTTCTGGCAAGAGAACAGGATTGCACCCTAGCTATCCACCAAACATATTTACCTAAACACCTTGCCTTTCTTATGCGCTTATAGTTCGCCTCTATGATTGAATGCTCACTAAGATGTCTTGCTTAATCATTAAACTTACTAACCTGACAGAGTCAGGAGACTCCCATACTTTGAGAGATTAAGAAATTATTGCCATTGTCGCCATAAATTAGCATCCTGTGCCCCGACTGCGTCCTACAATTAAGGACAGGTTCACTGACCGAACCCGAAGAGCAGTAGGCTCTGGTTGCCCTAGTCACCTTGGGTTGACTTTGTGTAAAGACGCTTCTGTACAGATGCGACTGTACTTCTGGCTAGAATCATTGACTGCGGCTCAATCCTGGAATTGCGGCTGCCATGCCCAGTGGGCTACTGAAGAATGCATAAGAATGGCTAGTAGCCTCGTAGATAGCACAAAGTAGTTATGGGAGCATTTCTAGAATTGATAATTAAGTGCTCCGTGAATCAGACCAGTACATGTTCCCATATGCTTCTATTCTCATGGCCGGCCTGGATGTACACAAATGCCTAACACCCGACGTAAGTGAAGACTGCAACCCGTGGTCATTTGAATATTGTCTTTGATGGATATGTATAGAGGGCACTCGTCGCCCTCGGTCCCACCCCTATCATTGATCTCGTTTGAAGACACCTTGTCAGGTCAAGACGAGTATTTGGGAAATCACTTGAAGAGAACATGGTGTTCAATATTTAGACCAGTATATTTACGCGACCCGTAGATCCTTTCAGCACTTCCATCCAGCCGTCTTCCTCAATGATGACGATTTTCCCATCTATGCAAACTCGCCTCCACTTCTGCTCAGCCTCACGAAAATCGATTCTGAAGCCTTCAACTTCCGTGTAGAGGACGCTGCTTTCGTGTACATGCCGCCCCCCATCATACGCGAGAGACATTAGTTGCATCGCCTTTTCTGCGGAGACGGCGCCAAAACGAATTATTCTCAATCTGCCATCCAATGCAACCGACTCCGGCGAGATGAGAAAGTCTTTCTCGAGCCTTGGAACGAGTGTAGCGAGTACGTACATGTGTTCTCCGCATTCTAGGGTGTCCACGGAGTTTTCATTGGTCGCTATGTTAGACCGAAATAATGTGATATTACCTTTATACCTGTGCGTCTCGACGCCGCTAGAAGGGAAAAGGAGCTCCTTGGCTGCCATCTGGAACCTCTCGGCCCCGAACCTTCTATATTCCGAAGTGTCACTGTCAGCAACTAAGGCAGCGTGAAAACCCCAGCTTGCGACAACCACGCCGTGAATTGAATTCACTGAGGACTTGGTCATGGAGCTATCAAGCATAGGAATCAGAGTATGACCCTCATCCGTGACATATTGCGCGCCAGGAGAAAAATTAGCGACTAAGGTGGGTATAGGTTTCGGTGACCCTTTCAGCAGGACAGTCAAGCCTTCTGTCGGGCGAGACAGCCCTAATGAGCTTGCCATGGCATTACCCGTCCCCATCGGTATCAGAGCGACGATTGGAGGCACAAGTGAAACACCGACAGCACCATGGAACGAATCGACAATATCATTCAGGCCACCATCCCCAGAAAGAAGAATAATTGTTTGGGTAACACCGAGTTTTGCACGACCAATAAGCCTTGATTGACAGAGTTCGAGTATAGATCGCGCTGATTGTGTCTCATGGACCTCATACTCCGTCAATCCGATATGTGCCAAGAACGGTTGTACAATGTTTTTGAAGAAATTATTTGCCTTCCCGGTCCCTGAGGGAGTCGAGATAATGACATGAAGATCAATCGCCTGGTCCACCGAAGGCTTGAGATGTTGGGGAAGTTCCGCACAGAAATATCGTGATAGTAGTGTCGATGGTGGAGAAACCAATTGTATACTCGCCAGAGAAGATCCACAATCTCCCGGCTGAACAGACGTCGCCTCATTTCGACCATTTCGTAGATAGAGCATGTTGTAGTTCTTTCCATCCTGGCTAGCATGTGGTAGGATGCAGACCACATCATCTATGGCAATCCTAAGCTCCCTCTGCCCCTGAAGTTCACTGCATTGAATGGCGCCATTGGAAAAATAACAAGAAAATTGCGAGGCATCAGCCCAAATAACATCTGGCAATGGTTCCATTTCTCTATTTTAGCACCTGAATCAGTAGTTTTCCTACTGAAGGAGGATTAAGATGTGGCATTGAATAATGGTGGGAAAGACTACTTCTACGAGCCAGCAACAGCATGGCGGGGTGGGGTAAATGAATGATAATATTATTACACATTTATTACCTCTTATCCACCTGGGCAGCAACTTGTCATTACTATTACAGTAAGTCTTACCTGAAATGATGGGTAGCCTAGCCCACAGGTAAGGTACTAGGTACTAAGGTATCTGCACCACAGTGTAACTTCCACGTACCTTTTATATATGGCGACACCATATAAAAGGTACATACTCCCGACATTGAATATTCAGGCATTCACTTAGGGTAGTTATATTTTATATAGTATAAAACTCTTAAAAGGCTTTTAATTATAGGATCTTCCCTCTTGAAATTTTAATATTAACTAAAAATTAGGAATATAAGTGTGCAAAGTTTCCCTCAATAAAACTCTTAGAGAAAAGAACAATAAGAGATTATAGTATCTTAAACTGTAAGGCGATCGGGGGTAATCAGCCTAGGGGTTCCTAGCCAGCAAGGTATCAGCGACTAGGCTGCAGGCTATGGATAAGAATACAGAGTTTTAAAGGGGTATAGGCTTACTAGTAAGAATATATATACAGTAATAATTAGAATAAACTACTTAGTCTATACTAAGCTATTTAGGGACCCCTATTTCTATTAAGTATATTTAGGATTAGGGGTATTATTATCTAAGTAAGAGAGGGCTTAGCGCCAGGGGCTTACTAGGTCTATATTACTCTAAGTATATGATAACTACCCCCCCCCTTTAGAGAGGTTTATCCCAAACCATACTAGCCCTAAAGTAGATATTAAAGAGTAATACTAATAGCTCCTACTATTATTTATAGCTAATAAAGGGCTTTAAGTTAGTATTTAAGAGGTATTTAAAAGATATTAGAAGATACTAAGCTAATTCTTAATAGAATTATTATCTCCTTAAAGGGCTTTATTCTAGTATAGTACTAGTAATTAATTAGATTTTACTAGTTATTATAATATTATAGAGTTATCTTATTAATATATTATTAACTTATTATTATATTTAGTTATTATAATAGATTAGGAGTAAGTAGTTAATAAATATAATAATAAAGCCTTACTAAGTAATTAAGATTAATAAGTATTAAGGGCTTAATAGTATTAGTTTCTTAGTAGTATAAATACTAATTAGTTCCCCCTCTTCTTACTAATATTTAGTTTTATAGTATTATCTAATTTCTTTTCTATTTTATAATATCTTCTAAGGTGAGTATTTACTAGTAACTTATTATATTTATATTATTTAATATACTTATTAAGTACTCCTAAACTCCTACTTACTCTTATAAAGAGAAGTATTAGTAGGTTAATACCTCTCTCTTACCTAATTTAGATAGTACTAGTATAAGTACTTTTTCTTACTAAGTTTAGTTATTTATATTAGGTCTTTTAAGCTAATAAAGAGATAGTCTAAGAATAAAATTACTATATCTCTTATTACTTAATACTACTATATTAATCTATCTATATCTACTACTACTATAGCTAACTACTCCTAGTCTAAGCCTAATTTTTACTCTATCTCTTTATTATACTCTATATCTACCTTCTACTCTATTTCCCCTATTACTATCCCCTCCCTATACTAGTATACTAATATTACTATACCCCTCCTTATCCTAGGCTATTAGCACTATATTAAGTAGGAGTAGTAATAGGGGGTAGCCTATCCCTATATTTAGGTAAATATAAATTATAAGTATTATTACTATTAGTATTTAAAGAAGAAGTATAAGCTAGTCCCTATATAGCTTATCTACTATATTACTATATTTTAGGAGACCCTAATTAATAAATATAATACTAGTAATATCATAGCACTATATAATAAGATAGAGGTAATAATAGGCTTTATACCTAAGAATAATATAGGCAGGGTTATCTATATATTATAATTAATTAATTATAACTTATTTAAGCTTTATATTATAGTAAATATACTTGCTAGTTACCTGGTTCCTACCCCTAAGAATAAGATAGTAGTATTTCAGAATTTTACTAGGGATGCTGGGGATTCTAGTAATAATAATTAGTAGTTTTCCCTATATCTAGTTATCTTTATAATATAATACTACTACTAGTATAATAATATCCCTATATTATATAAGTTCTAAGTAGGTTATAGCTATAGATCTGTTCCTATTAAACCTCCAAACCCTATGGGAAAATAGAGGAAGGTTCACACTATTAATATTAGGTGTGGAAGACCTGTACATAGCAAACTGCAAGGGGTCACATAGGTAGTACATAACCCATAAAGATATCATCTCTACTAAGGTATAAGAGATGCTTATACTTTAGTAATTAGTTTAACTATAAAGGTATTACTACTACTATACTATCTACTATTTAATAAAGAGTATTCTATAGGTGCTCTTATAGTTCTAATTACTCTACTTATTAAGATAGCCTAGTAGGGAGTACTTTTATATATTTTACTAAGTAAAATAGTTACTACTAGAAGCACCCCTATTCTAAGGTAATTATATACCTAATAAACTACTAATAATAGAAATATAATAGTAGATTAAGATATAAG
>JAAKEQ010000067.1:0-99206 GCA_014250555.1 Aspergillus oerlinghausenensis
CCCCCCCCCCCCCCCCCCCCCCCCCCCCCCCCCCCCCCCCCCCCCCCCCCCCCCCCCCCCCCCCCCCCCCCCCACCCTCGCAGACGTCAGTCCACCAGACGTTCTGGATGGTGCAGGAGCCCTTGCAGTGGACACCCTCGATCTGGTCGGCGCCGATAATGGCGTTCTTGAGGGTGGCGCCGTCCTCGAGGATGAAGACGGCGTCCTTGTCGCCGCCTTCCTTCTGGCCGGTGCACTTGACGCCACGGCCGTAGGTCTTCAGGCCGCCGTCGAAGGTGCCGCTGATGGACTTGGGGGAGGAGTAGGTCACGCTGCCCTTGGAGGAGGGGATGGGGAAGGAGGCGCGCTTGTCGAGGGCCTGGTGGGTGGTGGGATCATGGGGGGTGGCAAAGGCCGAGGTGAGGAGGAGAGGGAGGAGAAGAAGAGGTTGATACATTGTGGTGATTGATTGATCGAGTCGGAAGATTTGCTTGTCTGGAGTGTTGATGAGATGAGCGTGGTGATGAGGAGGACAACGGTGGCAAACGAGTTGAATTTATACTGTCAGGAATGAGATGGTATTCTTGGTATGTCTCACTGCGATACCTGCTCTCTACACTTAATGAAGCATATATTAAAAAGTGAAACGGCGGTGATGGACCTCATTTCCGCCATTGACAGCAACATTCCGAAGCCCTGATCCATGACGCCAAGCACTCATGGCGTTTACCAGCGGAAAGCAATTGGGAACTGTCACCTGGGTCAGGAGACTCAGGGCCCCATATTGCCTGTGATTAATGAATCAGGGACCCATATAGCCAACGTCAATGTATATTAGTCTCACCCCGTTGGAGGACTCAGTCACCCGAAAGCTGCTCATTGGTGGAGCATTTTGATTCTGACTCGTATTGTGCAGGGCTTGAAGACGATCACCGGAGACTGTTATGCAACTTTTTCCAGGAACATACTGTAGCACACTCCCCAAGTCTTGGGAAGTCGGGGAAGAAGTATGCAAGAGACGTGGGGTATCTATGCAGGGCAAAAGTGCAGCGGCACTTCCAGGTCGACAGCAGCGACAACAACGGGATTCGCTCCGTCAAACCCAGAAAGCCAATATCGGAGTATGATATGCTTGGCGCCCTTATCCAGAGTAATCTCCTACGGTCGGACGTTGTTTCAGTGGCCCATACTCTAGACGGTTCTAGCGCAGGGGCTGTGGAGAAGCGGACCCTCCCCGTATGGGATGTGATACCGAGATTTTCCCATGGAGCTTGGTTTCTTTGGAGATACACATAGCAGCAGATCAACAACCCATGAATATTTGACCTAGCGATAGTCCTTAGTATCTGGAACACCAGCCGCACAGTCCGGTCACAAAGGGATTGTTTTACTAGAAAGCAACTGACACGGCAGGACGAGACAATCAAGCAGGTTCTTGGCATTACCTAGAGGATCCGTTCAATAAGTCATGAATCGCACCGATGAAGCAATGTCTCCGTGCCAAGCTCCCCGACGCCTGCCAAGAGACTCTTGTGTTTCATCTGCCCCAGAACAGAAATCCCAGCGCACTTAGCCCGGGCGTAGTCCGTTGTTTGACTCGAGGAAGGGTCAATATGCCGAATAACTGACAGAGAAAGTACTCACGGAGTACTCGGTACTGATTCACCCGAGGTCATAAAACAGAAAATGAGCCGAGTGCTTCCTATTGGTTATGGCTGTCATATTCTCTGCCACATTGTTTGGCATATACTGCACTCTACCATTTCTTGGACTACCTCCTTACTCGGATAGCATCCTACTGCCGCCCTAATATAACCACCTGCAGCGTGTCTCACGCGGGCCGAATTGATTGGTATATTTGATGGCTACAGTGCTCGGACATGTTCTCGTGACGGCATTATCCCGTGCAGAAGTTATCGCCTCGAGAAGACGTGACCGACATAGGACAGGTCTACTGTGCAGTTTGTCCGTCTCGTCTCTGTTGCTCATGAAGACCATTCGAATCTAAGGCTCTTTTCTGAATAGATAGGAAAGGTATGGTGAGTTGATTCTTTGCACTTTCCTGGCCGCAGCTGCTCGAGAACCATGGCTAGCGGTGTATGTAGTCTTGGCCAAGACATTCTGATGAGCTAAATCTCACTAGAGTCAATGGTCCTGAGTTGCAAGGATGGTTTCCTTCAGGAATAAGGCGCGTAGACCGATAGAGAGAAACATACAAAACATGCAGGAGGCCACGAGTCTGGATACTCAACTTCCCATGAATCAGAGACCGAGTACCATTTTAACCCAATCATGACCAGTGTCAGCGGAAATGACTCTGCTTGGGTCTTCACTTGGCACTTGCTGGGGTTGTAAGGAAATCGGGATCATTTAGTTGTTCAATCCCTGAAAGCAAAAGATATCCGCGACAACCGAAGGGTCGGCCCCCTTAGCGAGCATGAGCTAGACGTTTTCAGTAAAACTGTTGTCCCTGCAGCTTTCAGAACAGGCCCAGTGAAGCGGAGTCCTTCCTAGTCGATCCTGGGCCAACAAGTCAAAACCAGCATTGATAAGCGTTTTAGCAGTTTTGTTGCGACCCTCCAGAAATAGCAAGATGTAAGGGCGTATACCCCTGGCAAGTAGCCACCTGGTCCTGAGCACAATGTCTGGCAATGAGGTTGAAAATGGCTTCAGCGTTCTTATCAACGGCCCAGTGCAATATGGTATAGCCCCGTCCGTCTTGATACCGCGGTTGCTCAGCAGTCATGAGATTGGCGAGCTTTGGGACTGCAATGAGAAGCGATGCCGTTTCTTTGGGCCACAGGTGATCCACAATAAGCTGGATGATCTCAGTCGGCAGATGGAGTAACTTCAAGGCATGCACTGTAGAGGGGGCGGCCATATTGCATGTATGGGTAGGTTGCAACTCTGTCGCTGTTTTAGTAAGGAGATCCAGAGGAACACAAGTGTGATAGGTGAGAAGAAAGATGATGCTCATAGAAGAAGATTTATGATAGAAGTTGCATGCTTATGTCTTGAATTCTCACTTTCACCTTGGAATGAGACTACAAGCTAGATAACATTCACTATATTGTGTCCTTCATGGGCACACAAGTGAGAGATATTCACCATAAGCCCTTCAATGAGCTCGTCTTGAACTATGCTTCGCTTTTTTATTATAGCTAGAGATGAAGAGAAGAGTAGAGGGTATGTCTGTAGCGTGAATTCTGGATGAGGCCATTCAGAAATTTGATGTATGCTATGCCTCGCTCCTCTAGATGAGGTACTGGGTTTTCAGATATGTTCCCATTATGGTTTTAGATACTGTAGACGATTTTGTTCTCTTCATTATTGGCAAGAGGCCAGTTCATGGGCTGTCTATCTGTATCTTGTGACATTTCCTCAACAGCTCCAATCTTCTCCCTTCTGTCTTAATCTCATCACCTGCTCATCCACTCTTATAGTCATGAAAAGCGAAGAGAATCAATATGGATAGTGAGGCTATCTAACTAGCTACTCAAAAGCTATGGGTGAGGTGCTCAGAAGCCTGGCTAGCTGAGGCTAACAGCCCTGGAATAAAGAAGGGCTGTCTGCCAGCTGGCCTGGCCTCTAAGACACCCCCCCAGATGGCCTCTCTGCTACTACTATACATGAGGCTCTGGATATTCCCTAATTAGGTAATGTGAATCATCTTTATTAATTATATCTACCTTAATAAGATAGAGCTTATCTTAGAATGCCTTAAAATTTATAGCTAGAAGGGCTTTAGTTAATCTATCTACTAGATTATCTTTGCTATTAATTAATATAAGTTAAATAATATCTTTTTCTATTTAGTCTTTTATAAATAGATATTAATTTACTAGCTAATAAATAGATAGTTAGAAACCCTTCTTATAGATAATATTAAAAGCATTATTACTATCTATATATATTAGAATAGGGTTATTAGTAGATTCTAAATATATAGTATATAGTAGTTTATGTAGCTAGATTACCTCCTTAAATATAGTATTATAGGTATAGTATTCTATAATAGTACTAGATAAAGTAATTAATATTTATTTCTTTAAATACTAGCTAATTAGTAAGCCTATAAAGTAGAAGATATATAACTCTATTAAGTATCTATCTAGATGGTCCTAGAATAAGTTATTAATATAGCTAATCAGGCCTTTAGATAGGCTTCTTCTAAGCTCTATTCTATAAGTATTTCTATATAGATAGTAGAAAATAGCTTTAATGCTTATAGTATTATATTTATTAGGTTTTAATACTTTAGACTATAATTAGTGTATTAGATAGCTAATATCTAGCCTAGTCTTATAGGTAAGCTAGTTTAGCTATCTAATATATTATTAGTAATTATATAAATTATTTAGTAATAGATCCCCCTTTTCTTCTTTATAGTTAGGCTTCTAGCCTAGCTATATAGGAATATAATTACTAGAGCATCTCTGCATACTAGCTTCTACTAAGATCTTATTAATATAGCCTCCCTGTAATATTATAATTATATAGTATTCCTTATCCCTAGTAATCTTGTAGCCTAGGAAGTGTGATAGCTTATTTAATTCCTTAATTATAAAGAGATTACCTAGTTAGGCCTTAATTAATTTAATTCTATCTGCTGTAGCAGATGTCATAAGGGTATTATCTATATAGATTAAAAGATATTTATTATTACCCTATTAGTAGATATAGGGGTCTTCTAGGAAGTATTTAAAGCCTATAGATTAGATTCTATTATTAAACTTCTTATTCTAGAGAAATACTAATTATTTTAATCTATATAGTGCCTTCTATATGTAGTAAACCTTCCTCTTTTTTTTAAATCTAATAGGCTAGTATATATAGATAGTGTATCATTCTAAATAAGTATATAGATATATAGTAACTATATTAACTTACTCTACCTCTAGATTCTATATAGTAATAAGGATTAGAAAGAGTTTAATTAGGACTTTAATAATAACTAGGCTATAGACTACATTATAGTCTAGTCCTAGCTACTAATAATTCCTATAGACTACCTATTAGGCCTAGAAGTCTATTATATAGTTATTAGTATCTAGTTTAAGGTTATAGACCTACTTTCTAGGAAGAATTCAGGAGTTATCTTTTAGATAAGGGACTAATTTATAGGCCTTTTACTCTTAGAGCTTATTAATCTATACTCTCATAGCTGATTCCTAGTAATGTTTAAAAGGGCTATTCATAGCCTTATAGTAAGTATATAGTATCTTAATATTATAGGCTTGCAGGCCTCATGGAATGGCTATATAGCCAAATCTAATAATATTATTATCATAATCCAATATTAAAGAGAAAGCATAACCAAAAGATATTAGGATATTAATAATAGTGTCATCATTATTATCTAATATAACTATACCCCCTAAGATTCTATACTTCCTTTCTACCTCTTCATTCAACTAATCCAGCAGGCATTAGGGTGGTTTACCCTTATTTAATTATTCTAATACTCTAGAAGGCAAGCATGAAGCATGTGATCTAGTAAGGGGTGGATCTATAGAGATAGATATCAATCTCTCTGCTTTTAGGGCAGGTGGCAGAGCCTCTTGTTCTAGTATATTAAATAGGTCTTAGTACTGGGCCCTAGGGCACGGCGTCTGCATGTCTTAGGCTATTAGATCTAGTGATTTAATTAATTTATAGATATAATAGTCTTCTATTTACTGTAAATTCTGCTTTAAATCTATATATTTATTATTAATGCACTGGATATCTACTGTCACACGCTCGGAGCAACAGACCCAGCGAGCCCCCAGCACCAAGCCCTCTCTCACTTGGATAATAGTACCCCTGATCCCAAACATACTTGATAGAAATAGGGGTCCCTAAACAGCTTAGTATAGACTAAGTAGTTTGTTCTAATTATTGCTGTATATATATTCTTACTAGTAAGCCTATACCCCTTTAAAACTCCATATTCTTATCTATAGCCTGCAGCCTAGTCACTAATACCTTGCTAGCTAGGAACCCCTAGGCTAATTACCCCTAATCACCTTATAGTTTGAACTACTTCTACTATAGATTACTAGATATAAATACTTAATAGCATGCTAACTAATCTAATAATAGGGACTCTAAGGGGCTAATAAACCAGTGCCTGGAAACTAACTAGGAATCAGCCCTTAAGGATGTCTATAGGTTGCCTATTAGAAGCCCTCTTAGCAACCCCTCTTTTACAGGCTGTAAAGCTAGTAAATTAAGGACTATAGAAGTAAATATATCTAATCTAACCTAGACTAGTGATGCAACCCCTGTATATAACTAAGATAATAGGTCTATACTATTAGCTACTATTAATAATATAGTGCCTATGGTTATGCTAGATTAGGCTAGCCTTACTTAGCTTATCTAGAGCTTAAAGGTAGTTCTAGACTAGCATAATAATAAACCTAAGAGCCTTAAGCTAGCTAACCTAGCTATATAGGATAGCTATGGAGCCCATGCTAGCACTAAGCTAAAGATATTCCTATAAGACCTCTCTAAGTATTATCTAGCTAAGCCCTAGATATTTAATAATAATACTAATAAGGTCTTATATACAACCTCCCAGCTTAGCATAGATATTAAGAATACCTAGTAGGATTAGCACCCTAAGGAGCACAAGGCCAGCTACTAAGAATTTAAGGACTTCCTATAGAACTATATTAAACCATAGGGGGACTACTAAAATACTACTATATACTAGCTTATATAGCTCTAGTATAGGAAGTATATTTAATCCTTCTTTACAGAGCTCTGAGAGCTATAGAATATAATTAAACCTAGCCTAAGCCTAGAATAGTTCTGGGTTAGGATGGCTATAGAAAAATTATAATCTAAGCTAAAGGCAGAGGTCTAGTATATACCTAGCTATAATTAGTTATTAGACTATCTTAAGGCTCTTATAGCTTAGTAAGAAAAGATCCTTTAATAAGAAGGATGATCTGCCACCTTATAAATAGCTAGAGTAGATAACTCTAATTATTATAACTCTTACCTATAGAAAATAGGCATCCTAAGTAAATAAAAATAATAATATAGTAGCTTACTAGACATGCTCCTAGCAGCTACTAGTAATAGTAAAAGAAATAACTAACTATCTAATAGGCACCTAACTAGGAGATCTAATACCTAGTAGAAATAGCCTAATAATAAGGACTAGCTATAAAGGGAGAGGTACTACTTCTATTATAAAGAGAAGAGGCACCTCCTTCTAGCCTACTCTAAAAAGAATAACTAAGAGGGGAGCACACTATCTAAGGGTCCTCCCTCCTTATAATAAGAACCTAAGCCCTAGGAGTTTAATACCTTAGTTTATACTAGAGAGCTACTAGCACCTCCTATCCTTACTAAAGTTAAGGTCTAAGTTAATAAGATAATTATAACTACTAAGGTACTCCTTAACTCTAGGGCTAGGCCTAACTATATATTATATTAATTTATAGTATAGAATAGTTACTAATTTAGTAGTAATATAATACTTCCTCCTATAGAGCTTACTAATAGCTTAAAGATAAAGATCTATAGGGAATTATCCTTAGAGGTAATAGTAATAGATAGGGAAGTAACTAGTAAGATATTCTAGATTCCCTTCCTAATTACTAATATTATAAGGTATGATATGGTTCTTAGATATAATTAGCTCTAGTAAGCTAACCTAGATATTAATTAGAGGGTGAGTAGCTAGTATTACTATATAAACTTACTAGGGATTAAGATCCTAAAACTAAAGGAGTTCCTTAAGAAGTTATAGGGTAGGGACCTCTTCCTCTTTATAATTAATTAGGTTAAACCTAAGGCCCCTAACCCCAGGATATTACTATAGTATTAGATATATATATAGATATTCTTAGAGATAGAGGCTAATACCTTACCCTCTAACTAAGTAATTTATAAGATATAGCTACTTAATAGGAAGTTACTACTATATAGCTCTCTATTTATTATATCTTAGGTAGAGCTAGAGGCTCTATATAAATACCTTAATAATATATTAAAAAAGGGGTAGATTTAAGAGTTATCTAGCCTAGTAGCTATACTAGTACTCTTTATAAAAAAGCTAGATAGAGGCCTACACCTTTATATTAATTACTAGGGGCTAAATACTATTATAGTTAAGAATTACTACCCTTTACCTTAAATTAATAAGTTAATAGATTATATCTAGGGTGTAAAGTTCTTTATAAAACTAGATTTATAGGATATCTACTACTATATCTATATCTAGTAGGGTAATAAGTAGAAGATAGTATTTTATATATACTATAGCTAATTTAAATACCTAGTTATACTATTTAGACTAATTAATATACTAGCCACCTTCCAGGCCTATATTAATAAGATAATATAGGGAATCCTTAATAAATTCTATATTATCTACCTAGATAATATCCTTATCTACTTACAGACTGAAGAGGAATATAAGTAATATATTAGGGAGGTCCTTTAGTATCTTAAGGGCATAAACCTATATACTAAGCTATTAAAGTATAAATTCTACTAGACTAAAGTTAAGTTCCTTAGCTTCCTTATAGGCTAAGATAAGGTATAGGTAGATCTAGTAAGGCTAAGCACTGTTAGTAAGTAGCTAGTATCTTACTTATTCTATAATATCTAGACCTTCCTAGGGTTTACTAGGTTTTTCTAATACTTTATTAAGGTATATTCACAAATCATAATTCCCCTGATAAACCTCTTAAAGGGGGTGAAGAATAGGTATAAGATAGGGCCTTTTACCTAGATAGAGGAGGCCTAGAAAGCTTTCTAGACCCTAAAGAATATATTTATTAAAACCCTAATTCTTATATACTTTAACCCTAAGAAGCAGATCCTCCTTATTACTAATATATTAGGCTTTATAATTATAGGTATCCTCTTATAGCCTAATAGTAACTTAATAAGGATATATAGTAGCTGTAAATAGTGCCTAATTATATTCTACTTAAGAAAGCTCTATAAAGCTAAATAAAGATATAAAGTATATAATTAAGAGTTACTTATAATTATTAAGTACTTTAAGTACTAGAGATACTACCTAGAAGGTAGTTATTATCTAATTAGGGTCTAGATAGACTATATAAACTTAACCTATTTCTTTATAATAAAGATGCTAAATATAAGGTAGGCCTAGTAGGCAGAACTACTTATAGTCTATAATTTTATAATTAAATATAAACTAGGAAGGCTTAACCCTATAGATATACTATTAAGGTGCTAAGACTATAGGCTAACTAGGGATAAAGAAACTAGAGCTAGCCTCTTACCTATACTTTAGAGAAAGCTAATACTAGGCTTATAGTTAAACTAGACTAGTATAAGTACCCCTAGTACTTATAATATGCTAGTAAGGTTAGAAAGTCTAGAATTCCTGGTCCTAAGACTGCTAGTGATAGAGGCTACTAGCCCTAAGGTTATTTAGGACTTACTAATAGCTTACTTAAAGGATATTATCTAGGAACTATAGCATAGGGATACCTATATATAACTAATTTCTAAGTAGCTAAAGGAAACCCTAAGTAATACTTAGTTAAGGAACTAGTAAATTAATAGTAAGGGTCTCCTATAATTTAAGAATACTATCTATATACCTACTAGTACTATAGTAAAGTAAGAGCTTTTAAAGATATACTATAATAACCTATATATTAGGCACCTAGGAGTTAATAAGACTGTGGCCTTACTCTAGTATAAATTCTATTAAGAAGGGATATAATATAATATTAATAAATATATCTATATATATATAGTATATTAGAAGACTAAGACTCCCTAGTACCTTACTATAAGGAAGCTTACTATGCTACCTATACTAAAAGAATTATAAAGTAATCTATCTATAGATTTTATTATCTTATTACTACTATTAGCATGAGGATAGGAGGTGTTTAATATAATCCTAGTAATTATTAATTAATATATAAAGATAGCTAAATATATCCTAGTTTAGAAGATAATCACTATAGAAGAACTTGCTAATATATTCTTAGAGAAGGTTATCCTATAATATAGTACTCTAGGGAGCCTAGTAACTAATAGAGATATACTATTTACTAGCTAATACTAGACTAATTTCTATAGAGTATTAAGGATTAAGAAATAAATAAGTATAGCTTTCTATCTATAAATAGATAGCTAGATAGAGTACTAGAATCAGATATTAGAGGTATATCTATAGTTATTTATTAATTACTAGTAAGATGATTAGGCTATATAGTTACTAATAGTAGAGTTTATATATAACTATATACTATATATCTTAATAAAAATAGCACCCTTTAAGGCTGCCTATAACTATAACCTAGTATTACCCTAGCTTACTAATATTACTAATAAATCCTCTATTATAGCTATAGAAGAATGCCTTAAGATACTTTAGGATCTGTAAGACTAGCTAGAGGTTTACCTAGCTACTACCTAGGAAATATAGGCTAAATACTATAACTAGAAATACTAGGATATCTTATTTTCTATTAGTAATAAGGTACTACTTTTACTAAAAAACTTAAGAATATAACATCTATATAAGAAGCTTAATAATAAGTATAATAGACTATTTAAAATTACTACTATTATTAGGAAGTAGGTATATACCCTATGCTTACTAAAGTTATATAGTTAAATCCATCCTATATTTTATATATCCCTCCTTAAGAAATAGAACCCCTAAACTACTAATAAGATGCTGTTAGAACCCTAGCCCCTTAATATTAATAGGGAAGAGGAATAGGAAGTTAAGGATATACTAGCTAAGTAGATTAGATAGGGAAAGACTTAATACCTAATTAAGTAGAAGGGCTTCCCTAACTATAAGAACTTATAGGAACTAGTAGAGAACCTAGGTAATACTATAGATATATTAAGTATATATAAGAAGTAGGCTAGGCAGGCTATAGAGCAGCCCTATTAAAGGAGGGGAAGGAGATAGCCTTTTTCCTATAAGGTTTTTATTATCTACTAGCTCCTACCTATTGCCTTAATAATATAAACCTTTCTCTATTTTCCCATAAGGTTTAGAGGTTTAATAGGAATAGGTCTATAGCTATAACCTACTTAGAACTTATATAATATAGGGATATCACTATACTAGTAGTAGTATTATATTATAAAGATAACTAGATATAGGGAAAACTACTAATTATTATTACTAGAATCCCTAGCATCCCTAGTAAAATTCTAAAATACTACTATCTCATCCTTAGGGGTGGGAACTAGGTGATTAATAAGCATATTTACTATAATATAAAGCTTAAATAAGTTATGATTAATTAACTATAATATATAGATAACCCTATCTATATTATCCTTAGGTATAAAGCCTATTATTACCTTTATCTTATTATATAGTGCTATAATATTACTAATATTATATTTATTAATTAGGGTCTCCTAAAATATAGTAATATAGTGGATAAGCTATATAAAGACTAGCTTATACTTCTTCTTTAAATACTAATAGTAATAATACTTATAATTTATATTCACCTAAATATAGGGATAGGCCACCCCCTATTACTACTCCTACTTAATATAGTACTAATAGCCTAGGATAGGGAGGGGCATAGTAATATTAGTATATAGGTATAGGGAGGGGGTAGTAATAGGGGAAATAAAGTAGGAGATAGATATAGGGTGTAGTAAAGAGGTAGAGTAAGAATTAGGCTTAGATTAGGAGTAGTTAGCTATAGTAGTAGTAGGTATAGATAGGTTAATATAGTAGTATTAAGTAATAGGAGATATAGTAATTTTATCCTTAGACTACCTCTCTATTAACTTAAAAGACCTAATATAGGTAATTAAACTTAGTAAGAAGGAGTACTTACACTAGTACTATCTAAACTAGATAAGGGAGAGGTATTAACCTATTAATACTTCTCCTTATAAGAATAAGCAGGAGTTTAGAAATACTTAATAAGTATATTAAATAATATAAATATAATAAGTTACTAGTAAATACTTATCTTAGAAGATATTATAAAATAAAAAAGAAATTAGATAATACTATAGAACTAAATATTAGTAAGAAGAGGGGGAACTAACTAGTATTTATACTACTAAGAAACTAATACTATTAAGCTCTTAATATCTATTAATCCTAATTACTTAGTAAGATCTTACTACTATACTTATTAACTACTTACTCCTAACCTATTATAATAGCTAAATATAATAGTAAGTTAATAGCATATTAATAAGATAACTCTATAATATTATAATAGCTAGTAAAATCTAATTAATTACTAGTATTATACTAGAATAAAGCCCTTTAAGAAGATAATAATTTTATTAAGAATTAGCTTAGTATCTTCTAATACCTTTTAAACACCTCTTAAATACTAACTTAAAGCCCTTTATTAGCTATAAATAATAATAGGAGCTATTAGTATTACCCTTTAATATCTACTTTAGGGCTAGCACAGTTTAGGATGAACCTCTCTAAAGGGGGGGGGTAGTTATCACATACTCAGAGTAATAGACCCAGTAAGCCCCCAGCACCAAGCCCTCTCTTACTTAGATAATAGTACCCCTGATCCTGAATATACTTAATAGAAATAGGGGTCCTTAAATAGCTTAGTGTAGACTAAGTGGTTTATTCTAATTATTACTATATATATATTCTTACTAGCAAGCCTATACCCCTTTGAAACTCTGTATTCTTATCTGTAGCCTGCAGCCTAGTCACCAATACCTTGCTGGCTAGGAACCCCTAGGCCGATTACCCCCGATCGCCTTACATCTACTTAGAGTTATCTTAAATAATTAGCTTAGTCATCAGCTGCTATCCTTAGAGCTAGAGGTAGTCTATCTCTACTAATAACACCATCATTAAATCTTCTTTAATTCAGAGCTAGCCTTACTAGCAGATCTATTAGATTCTATTATATATTTCTATTAGTAAACTAGACCTATTTCCTTTCCTTTTTAACTTATATATAATTTACTAGTAATTCTATTATTATAGAATGTCTTGCAGATTCTTTAAGAAGAAGGGTTATCTAATAAGATTTCTAGGAACCTTAGAATAAGCTTTTCTTAGATCTTAGTTCTATTTACTTATCTTATTAGATGTTAGTTAGCATTCACCTATCTAATAAGATATTTACTTAGGCTTGTTTATCAGGTAAGCAGCTTATTTAGGCTTACTTATTAATATAAGTAATCTAGGGATCTAGGGTAATTATTTAGATTTAGTCTTAAATTAGTAATTCTATCTCCCTAATTAGTTTATTTATAATGGCAAGCCAGGGACATGATTTAGGTTAGGTAAATTAGATTATTTCTCCTAAAGTTATGTCTATTTTAGATATTAGTTCTAGAGGTATAGGGCTAGGCTATAGGCCTATATTAGCCATTATTCTACCTTCCTTATAGTTATTATTACTATAATAATCTTTAAATATAACATCTCTAGATTAGATAATTTAATTTATTTCTAGGACCTAGTATATATAGACATAGCTATTATCCCCTTTATAGCTAACTAGGCATACCTTATAAGTATAAGAAGCTATTTTTCTTACTTAAATATAGTCCTCCTTATAGATATTAACATACATAGGAATACTAAATAGTTATAGGTAATCTAGGGGTGGAAATAGATTACCTATTCCTAGTCCCTTGCACCAGTGAGTAATCAGGGTATAATCTTCTCCCTCTAAGATAAGATAATTAGTAATATACACAGCTATTTTCATAGTATATAGCCATATCTATTTAGGTAGATTAGAATTAATAATTATTACTTAGGCCATGCTATTAATATAGCTGCTATAGATCTCTGTAATACTATTTATCTCTAGGGATCTAGGAGGGGTGATAATAATAATAATTCCCTTAGGTTTAGCCTATGTATAGAACTTATTAAATTCCATACCACTATCTATATACTATATAGGAATGTATTTACCTATTAAAAGCTTATACTCTTTATTCTATTATATAAGAAGATTAGAAGGTTCATCTTATTTAGATTTACATAGTTTAATATATATAAATCTTAAATAGTTATTAATACTAATAAGATAATAATAGTGTCTATAGATTCCCTATAGCTTGACAGGCTGTAGATTAATATGCTATAGTAGGCCTAGTGCCTTTGCATAGTCCATAGGCCTATAGGATATCTATTTCTTTACCTTTACCATATAGCAGGCTTTGTAGTGGAATTAGTCAGATCTAATAACTTTATCTCTATTAAGATTACCTTATTTAATAGTGGAATTTAATTTAGACTTACTATAGTAGCCTAATTAATAGTATATTTCTAATAGAGTTAGTATAGCTCCTATAAAAGAGGGCATATTAAGGACTTTTAATATAGGAATATCTAATTCCTTTAATATATAGCTAAAGGTGGATCTATCTTCATATTCTAGGATATTTATTTAAGAGTTATAATAGAAACTAAGCTTTATAAGTTAATTTATTAATATTAGTATTATTATAGCCTTAGAATAAAATTTATAGGGAAGTATTAATTCATTAATTATCTCTTTAATCTTATAGTAAAGAACTAATCTACCTTCCTTATCTATTCTAGATAGGCTTCCTTCTGCTATTTTAAACTTATATCCCTTCTCCATCTATATATATAGATAATAGTTAATTATATAGGCCCCTTTCATATATATCATATATATTATGCCTAAATCTAGGATGTAGTAATAGTCTAATTCTTATAGATCTTAATCATCAGGCTTAGTAGATTTATTAGAAAGAGAGGAAAAGGGTAGTTTAATAGCTATGCCTATAAAATTAAGGACTATATTAGTATATTCATCTAGAATCTATGTAGCTAAATAAGCCATATTTATCTAATTCTAATTTCCCCTTCTTAGTGGCCTCTAACACTAGATATCTAGACTAGGGTTCTACTATAAAGGCTTCTCATCTATAAGATAATAGCATGTAGGAGGCCTATAGGTAGGTAGATAATAATATATATAATTTCCCTAAGTATTATATTTATCTTACTACCTCTATTTATATACATATTCTGTGTAGCTCTTTCCTAGGGGAGGGAAGATTTTCTACTTCATTAATTAATTCTAATTTATTAATTTTGATTAGTTAGATTAACTTAATTAATTTACTTAACTAGATTACTTAATTTAGGGAGAAGAGGAAGATACTTTACCCTTAGCTCTAAAAGCTATCTTATACTCATTCTCTTTATTAATAGCTAATATATAATACTCATAGAAATCATACTTCTTAAGGCTCTTAGGAGAATCTTTAGTAAATATATATTCCATAGTATTATACTAAGATAGAATCTCCTTTAATAACTTATCTATTATTAAGAGTATTACTATATATAGTATAAGTAGTATATCTAGCCATTTATATACATCTACATAGTCCCTAAATATATTGATATATTAGGTAATTATTATAAAGTTAGATCTCTTTATTTATACTATTACTTTAAAATTAGCTCTAGCTTCTAAGTAGCTATAGCCTAATATAATACTTTAAATTATATTTCATATATTATTAGTATATTCTATTAGAATTATTATAATATATAGTATATTAAGAATATCATCTCCTACCTAGCTAATAAGCTAATTCTATATAAGCTTAGATACCTTCCTCTATACTTTATACTTTAGATTTATTACTTTAGGCTAGGGTATTAATTTATTAATAAGATTATTAAATTTATAAAGATCTAGCTAAGCCTTTACTATATAAGTCTAGATCTTATAATCTTTATATAATTTTAGCTTCTTTATAAGGCTAGCTAGTAAGATAGATATTAAATTATTATTTAGCTTCACTGCCTATATTTATAGAGAAGGAGAGGGATATTCTATTCTATCTATTATCACCTTATCATGTTAATTTAGACTTGAATATAGAACTAGCTAAGTTCTCTCCCTTATTAGTCCTTCTTCTTAGAAAGCTTCTAGTAAATAGAGAAGATTTTCTTCAACTTCTAAATCAGTCATATAAAAACATATAGAATTATAAAAAAGTATATAAACTTACTATAAAACATATTAAAAAGAGCAAAATTAAAGAGATCTAGAAAGAGGGATCAAAACTAATATAAAAAATAAATAAAATACAAGAAGAGGAGGGCTTATAACCTTATAAAAAGCAAAGAGAATTAATATGGATAGTAAGGCTATCTAACTAGCTACTTAAAAGCTATGGGTGAGGTGCTTAGAAGCCTGGCTAGCCAAGGCTGACAGCCCTGGAACAAAGAAGGGCCGTCTGCCAGCCGGCCTGGCCTCCAAGATATAGAAATGAGTATAAGTTGTGATATGCATCTTCATACAGTTATGTATCACTTATGATATTTTATGGACATAAATTAGTCCCTCACTTCGTCTTGGCCTGAAAATGACCAATCATTCGCAGCATAACAATAAAGTCAAGAATGCGAGTGGGTCATGCTGGCATCCAGATCTCGTATTCGGACTCGTGAACGTTAGCATTTCCGTAACCCTTTCTATTTAATCCATACGAGCTCGTCCACTTTCGCAAACATTCCATTTTCTTCATCAGCCGAGTCGCATCACATCATGAAAGCTCTCATCCCAATAACGTCCGCCATCCTCGGCACCACCGCCGTGGGCGTCTACCTCTTCCGCCAGAACCTCAAATCCCGCATCACAATAAAAGCGCAGCACGGACATCTTCCGCGCTCAATATCCTCCAATATCACCACCGCCCCCGATGAGGTCTTCACCGAGCAGACAGTAGCCGTCTACGACTCGGCCTCGATATCGGTGCCACGCGGAAAACTCCC
Organism: Aspergillus oerlinghausenensis; assembly: GCA_014250555.1. NCBI lineage: Eukaryota > Fungi > Ascomycota > Eurotiomycetes > Eurotiales > Aspergillaceae > Aspergillus > Aspergillus oerlinghausenensis. The sequence continues at coordinate 16,730 of JAAKEQ010000067.1, forward strand.
CGTCCTGCCGACTGAAGAACTGCTCACCCGCTTGATGCGGCGGAATATGAGTAGCTTCACGAGATTGCCGCAAGCGTATATCCTGCGAACGATGAGCACAGAGGCCGAAAAGCCCAGTTTCAAGGCTGCGAACCTCGAGCGCCTGGATTTCAAGGAGGGGGATCTCGTCTGCGGCACTTACCGGGTGATTCTGCGGACGCCGGGGAAAGTGGAGTTTGAACTGAAGCCGATGGGGGCTGTTCGCGGTCGTTTGGTGACTACTATTACGGAGAAGGACGATCAGGTGGTCATCATGAATGAGACGTTGATGTGGAAGCCGAAGGGGGAGAAGGGGGTGATGCCGTTGGAGACTGCGGTGGGCAAGTGGATGCATGAGTTGACGGCGTGGTGGATGCTTGATTCTGGGGTCAAGCATTTGATGGATTTGAAGCATTGACGGTAGACTAATTGTATGGATGAATCCCTTCTCTTTCGCTGTCTGTACGGTTAGGTTTTTTTCTCTTATTGTATCTAGCGATGTGCTTCTGTTCCATTTTTGCTTGCATGTTTCATAGATGTTGCTGTTCAGCGGAAGTAGGTTAGTGTTGAATGAGTATGTATATTAGATTTAGGAGGCATATTATCTAATACGTGTAGAGTAGACTATTCAACCTCCATGGAGGTAAAAGTCGGGAACTGTTTTCGATATGCCGTGAATCCGCTACGCCAGATACATGGAGAGTTAAAAGTAGTAGATTGAGAAGCTCGTATTGCCCTGGGCTTATAAAGTACGATTGCCAGTCCCATGCTGATGATTTGAGTAAACTCTATCATCTGTTCGTTACTTATTGGTGTATCATCACGATACGATGGCCGGTTCTTGGATAGGCACATTTGACCTGACTCGGGAGTACGAGGGGTATAACCTTATTATGGCTGCATTTCCGCATAATTATTACATCATTTCCTATCATGTTCGAGCGCACTAGTGTTTGAAAGCAGTTGGATGATGCTCTTCCTGTTCTGGGAGAAGATGATTGATCTCCGACATCGACAGAGCCCTAGAGAGGCAGTCTAGATCGATCTGCGGAGAAAAAGAGAACATGATCTGTTCCTGAAAGACGTCGAAGTTCATTGTCCAAGCTTCCAGCGACAGCCTCAATACTACAATGAAATGCATTCCCAACGGTAAAAGCTGGCATTTGGCGAGCTTCTGTCCCGTTGACCCCACAAAGTATGCTAATGAGAGACTAAAAAGAGACACTAAGGAATAGGCAGCAAACCCGATTGGACTCGGTCTCGAAGGATCCAATTTCTGCCCTGATTCATGAGCCGGGATGGCCGTTGGCGATTCTCACTGGCCGATGTCCACCACACCGTTGATATTCAATCAGGGAATATGCAACCAAACCGCATGGTCTCTGTCAAAATCAGTACGTCCGATTTCAAGTGGAACTCGAGTCTGGACCAGCATGGCATGTAGCTCCAATGAAGATGGACAACTCAGAAGACGAAGAGAGAAGGTTTTGTCCATCGTAGTCTATATAGGCCGACTACCTCTAGTCGCAATTCAGACTGCCATCTCTGTCACCGAACTTGAGTTTGATTAGATCTTGATGTGATGTAGTCGTCATTGACTCTCTTTCGCTGACTTGCAAACTTAATCCGATTTCTTAATGTCGCGAGTTGTTGAAAAGGCTTATGATAATGCTCACGCCTTCTCATTGATTCCAACATTCCGTTTCAGTGATTTTCAATCTGGAGTTCACCTTGGATTCTATCCATCCGTCCATTGCTTACATTGCTTACCTCGGTATCCTATCATACACCCTTGCAGTCAGCATGGGAAGAACCATGCTTGTCTGCCTCGTAGGCAGTATCACGGCCTTTTCCGTTCTCACTGATCTTGCTATCTCCATTACTTTCTACATGCTTCAAGAGAGCCCATCAAACGGATCCAACCCTACCAAATGGAGCAGCCTATCTCTCTCAGCCGTCAATTTCATACTTGTTGGTCTTCTGTCCTACCGATTATACTTTGAGAGTGAGCCTCAAGCGACGGAATGGATCCTGTGGAAATTCCGAGCTCGAGCTCTCTTCTGTCTCATCATCTTTATCAATATCGGCAACATCAGCGGTGAGAGGGTGCAACACCTCTACTTCAGCAGGCCAAAGAGTTCGTCCAGCGGCGTGTGGCTCTCTCTGAACATAGCGCATGCCGTCGTATGGACGATCTCAGCATACTGTCAAGGATTCCTCTGTGCCCTCTCGTTCGTCCTCTCCAACATCCTCGGCAACCAATCCGGTCGAGCGTCCAATCCACCCATTAATATCGGCCGCGCAGTCGACTCGGTCTTCTCAACGACAAACCTCATCCCACCACAAAGTCCACAGTGGAGAAATCCCCTCCTATCACCCGTCCCCTCATTTCTCGACCCCTTACCATCCCCTCAGAGCGAGATGAGCGTCAGAACAAGCATCCTCCGCTCACCACTCCCAAACTACTGCACCTGCAAAGACCCCGAGCCGCTCTTCCTGCAGACCCGCCGCAGAGAAAAGTCCCTCCAATCGACTCCATCCATTGACACCGTCATTCGGTGTCCTGAATCCAACAACGAGGAAAGGGCGGAAGGCAACACGCCGACTCCCACCCCGACCACCCGCGAATCCCTCCTCGAGGCTATTGAGAAGAACATCCACTCGCTCTTCAGACCTAGCACGCCGCATCTTTCTCCAATGCCGAATATGTCCACTTCAATGATTGCTCCGTTGGAAGGGCCTGACCAGGTGTCCGTGTCCGTGCCACGCCAGAGGGAAATCGTCGATCCGCAGCTGTCGCCTGAAACAGCGCAGCCTATCCTACCATTCTATGTTCTCAATGCGACGGCAAGGAATAGCCTTGCGCGGTATGAAGATAGTAAGGTTTAGGCCTCGCTGCCATTTCTTTTTCTAGATATGTGTCGTATGTCAACAAAAGCTTTATGGTTTGCACAATGCAGTGCTTCGCTGAAGACGAAAGTACATACGCTCATCAATGATTCCCTAAAACAAATAACTTATTTATGATCCGAAATGCCATCTCAACTGAAATTAATACACCTCCCTCAGACGCTTCTCTGAATCCAAACACAATCTACACCCCCAAACACCTCCCCAACCCACAACTCTCAAACCGAAACAGGCCCCCATCATCAATAATCGTATCTACTCCCAACTCCTCCAGTACCTTCTCCCCATCAACCCAAAACTGGAGATTTCCATTCCCCTCAACCTTCCACTTGACCAGAATAGACACCACATACCACTTCCCCAGCTTCACACTCCCTAGCCTGAAAGTCCTCATCTGGCGCTCACGAGGCATCCCAGTTACAAAACGCGCGTAGAGCTGATCCTCCTGGACCCAGATTAGGCCTGGTAGCCGGTCGACGCCGGGGGGCTCTGCAGTGAACCGCGCGAGATTGTAGTACCCCCGCAGCGAGAACTGCCATTCTTCCTGGAGGGAGAAAGCCAAGCTGTGGAAGGTTGTGTCGCCGAGGCGATAGGTGTTGTGATCAACAGATTCATATTTACATCGGGGTGAGTTTGTGTTTGTGTGTTTGTGTGTCTGTGTGCGAGCAGGTGGGTTATGATGAGGGAGGAGGGACCGGTGATGATGACGCTGGGGGGTTTTTGGACTGCTTTGAATTCATGGTTGTGTCTTATAGTGGCTGTTTGAGAGGCATGTGCGGTGATACTGATGCTGGACAGTAGACATGCGAGAAAGAGATTGGCGAGCATTATGTTGATGGATCAGATTAGAGGAGTGGGTTGTCATCTTTTCGCCATGGTGATGTTGTTATCTGGCCTCTTGCCTACAGTCTTGTGTGTCCTGGTGGTCTCTTAGATTGAAGACTCGGCTTATGGAAGATCTAGTCTCCTCGTGCGAACAAACACGTGGAGAAATGTATTATCCTCCGCTTATAGAAATGAATGTTATAACCAAAATATGATCATTCTTCTGATTTTTTGCAGCAACTGAGATGCAGACGGCCAAGGCCACCGCCAAGACCAACACGAGGGAAGCCTACGAGGCAGATCCCAGGCAGATTCCCTGGTAAATTCGTGTAATATTCAATGTTCTGAACCAATTGAGGCACTGTCATATCGACAAGAACTGGCCCTGGCGATAACAGCGACAAACGTTGTACTAGGGATGAGCGTCAGATCCCTCGCAGAACAAACAGCGGAAACTCTCCTCGTCGCCCTCTTTATAGTCGGCTTGTGGTTCTTCTGGGCAGCGACCTTAATCTCCAACGGCCTCTGGTATGCATTTCATCCGACGGAGCTTGTGAAGAAAATCCGTACGACTGGTGGACGGCCGCCAGTCGCTTTGTCACGCTCTCGCCGCTCTCTGACCCTTCCTCTCCGGCCGCAGGAGGATGTTCAGCAACGATGTCACGACCAGCTTCAGTCCCTGTTTTTCACAAAGCTGGCCCCCGAAATTCGCTGCATGATATATCGCGAGATTCTTGTGCCGTCGAATGCGCTTCATGTCCGGCGAACCCATCGGAGACTATGCAGCATGCCGTGCAGGAATCTGAACCCACAGGCCGACACGCAACGTGATATCCACAGCTCCTGTTGGCCTCCTTGGGCCGAAGACGGCACAGTCTTAAGGCGATTGCCCGGTGAGAGCCCCCATCAGAACCAGATATTACCGCTGCTTTGCAGCTGTCGCAGAGTGTAAGTTTTCCTTCTGAGTTAAATACTTGGCTTGTAATGGCAGAGCTCATTGGCTACAGTTACACAGAGGCAATTGGTCTCCTCTACGATGCGAATAAATTCCACTTCGACAGCCCGCTTACGGTGGAGACATTACCACTGTGTATGGTCCCTCGTCGACTTGCATCAATCCGGTATATCCGGCTTGATATCCAAGCTTTCGAAAATCGGGCAATCGTTGCCAATGTTCTCTCCTCCTGGGAACAGGCATGTGCTGTCCTTGCGGGTATCGAGGCACTCGAGGATCTTGTTGTCACCCTACGCTCGCTCGACAGGGGGACATGGTACAAGCCGCTTCCCCTGCTAACTCTGCTGAGGCCTTTGACTAAGATCACTGCCTCGAGGTTTGTAGTGGAGGTACCCCCTCATGATGATCCAGAGAAAATTGTCGGCGGGCTGGGAGTTGTTCCATTCACACTAGAAACGAAGGACTTTCTACATGGAACGATTCATCAATGTTCCTGGTGGGGAATGCAGGGATCAGAGAGACCCAGGTGGTTGCCTCCACTGTGACTGTGACGGAATGATAAGAATATGATGACCTGCACCTATCGAAAGGAAATTGACGCCTGGATCGTTTTCTCGACAGCACCAACTTTGATAATTCGAATTCAGAGTAATCATGGAATCAAACACTTCCGCTGAGGGCATATACCGCAGGAAACCAGTTGACGGATGTACTGAGTGATCAGTGCGATCATGGCCGAGATGGTCAAGTCCTCGGAAATGATTTTTCAAGGCAGCGGTGTTTGGGGAGGTTCCGCCTCCAGTTAGAGGCTTGTCTAACGAGCAGCAGTCGGGGTGGTTGGAATTTCATGATCAGGGTAGAAAGCCAACCTACAATATGGAGGTGGAAATATATATCGGGAATGTGAAGATAGACGAGTAGTGGCTGGGAACCAGTCAGCCACGCTAGACTGATTTTTTGGCACGTTTCTGGTATGAAAGGATAGATCTAGAGATATTCTATGAGATAGAACAAAAAGGCCTTGGTTTTTGCGAGCAGGGAGGTCTAAAATGGTCACCCTCGTAGAATTCTTCCCTCTTTGGCCAAAAATGCTTTATAAGCTCAAAATTGCTAGCCTTCCACCAATAAATCCTCGATGGTCTAACGGTCATGATTTCCGCTTGTCACTCCAATGAGAACGAGCGCGGGAGACCAGGGTTCGACTCCCTGTCGGGGAGATTTCTTTTTTCCTCCACTCTTTTTTTTGACGTATCCATATTTGTTCTGATCTATATTTGCACGGAGTATTACTCCATCGTCATCTTCTTCTTTTCATTTTCTGTGTCCTATGTCCTCACTTACAACGCAACAAGCAATCTCAAGAATTTTCCGTTTCCGGAGACGGACCGTATTCCGCCACCGCAACATGACCATAACAATGGTATTTCCTGAAGCAGTTAAAAAGAGTATGGATCAGGGCAGCTTCGGACAATTTGGTCATGACCTCATCCAGGCCAATTCCATGTTTCAGGGGAATTCCATGTGTGTCTGCAAGGAGGGTGGTCGTGGCTTGACCCGTCAAATGTCGGCCCAACGCTCCGGAATTCATTCCTACAATTAACTCACTCGTGGACATGACTGTGACATGACTGTAGAGTGCCTACACCGCATCTTGTACAAACCCCGATATGACCAGAAAAACACTCGATATCGTCTGCCAAGTAAATTGTGGGAACTGGGACTAAATGGGTCGGCGATCAATGGCCGTGCCCTATTGCCTGAACCGGCCAGATTCGCCGACCCAAACAGAGATGGGTCTTGTACTTAGCTCGCTCTCTACCCCAGACACAATCCACCACTCATTCTCCTTCCCCATCGCATCATCCAAGCCCGCAATGACAACATCGCATAAGCCTCTTCATCTTTCCTGACAATAATGGCAAACCCTTCTGCCGAGCATGCGCCTTCCGCTGAGCCCTACTCCTCGACCTCCTCCGTTTCCGGCACTCACCAATCCAGATTGCAGTCGCCGACCGAGAGTGAGGCATCGCGACCATCCGGCCAGGGCATAGAGAGGAGAGATTGGTTCGAACTCCAACGAATTCCGACTCAGGATGACCAGCTGGATGATCTGTCATCGGGATCGATATCTTCGGCAGAATACCGAGTCACTACTCGCCGCACGGTATCCCGGAGCAGCTCCAGTCGGCAGCCACGCAAGGGGGTCGTGGGCTACATTCAACAGTTCTGGGCAAATAACGTTTGTTTGACGGTGCCACAAAAGAGCAACCGTGACCATTTTGGTACGTATGCTTATTTTTAATTTATCGCATTGGATAGAATTTATTTTCAAGGTCCATTCTCCGTCTGCGGAGTCCCACCAGAGAATGGTATTAAGCAAAAGCAATTCGAAGGCTAACAGCATCTAGCGCTGGAACGAACATTCTTGGCGTATATCCGTACCTCGATCACCGTTGCCATGCAGGGTGTGTTCATCGCTCAGCTGTTCCGTCTGCAGAGCAAGACCGCTGACCATGCTCGCCTGGGTTACTATAGAGTTGGGATACCTCTTGCGGTTACCTGTCATGTGGTTGCCATTCTAGTCGCTCTGATGGGAGCGCATCGGTTTTGGAGGCAGCAGAGCGCTGTCGCACATGGGAAGGTCTATGCAGGGGGTTGGGAGCTAAATTGGATAGGGATTTTTATTGGTCTGGTAGGTATGCTTCCTTCTCCTGAGTGAACGTTGGCTAACGATACAGGTGAATCTGGTGATTTTCATACTCTCAATTGTTATTGCGGTCGGAATATCGAACAATAACAAGGGATGATCTATGTTTGTGGTCTTGTACGATTCACTGCGTCTGATTCAACACAATGATCGATACGTTGATACCAAGGACTGATCTTCGCGTCCTCATTCAATCAATCGAAATTCGATTGACGAGGACGAGAGGCACGCCTCAATCCACCACACCGAAACCAGAAGGCGGCTCAATTGCCGGAAGTGAACATCCTGCTGTACAACATCGTCTGTATCAGCTTTGTTCCTGGAAGAAACAGCAAAGACTTGTGCTGGTCGCAATCCTCCTTGTCACAGCACGCGCACTCCTCTCCTGGGATTACTGCGAGAAGAATACCGATTCCGCATCTCGTCCCTGGAGGCGGAGTCCCCACAGCGGAGGTCTTTTCCGAGTTCCAATGAGCCACCAGCATTTCCATCACCGGCGGAAATCCATGCATTCCACGGCAGACCAATAATATCCTCATTATTCGACTGGATGATATTCGTTACCCCAGCTTCCGCGAGATCGAACCGAATCTTGCCTGGTTGGATAAACGCAATATGTGGTACATCAGAAAAGCACTATTTTGAGTGGAAGCATAGGATGAGATGAGACAACAGCAGATGCACAGGAGTGAAGAAATAATCGATTGGATATCAAAATTATTAAATCAAGCATGGGTATATGGTGGTATCATCCGTCGACATCATCTCCGCCGCGTACACTTTTCTCTCATCTCCCGGTGACGGGCTAGCTGGATTATCATGAACTTAATCCACCGCCGCTCGCCAGGAACTTCGACATCATATCTATGCAACCTCGACTGTCTGCATCGGAGTTCCCTGCGTCGCAGCCCTCTCCCTCTTCCTCATGCCGGCGAATCCGGGGGCGTCACACTCCAGAATCCCAAGCATGGCAAGAACAACGATGACGAAGAGCGCGACAAAGAGCAGCCTGCTCACTCGCATTAGCCACGTCGACCTCTCTGTGGGGGTAATTAGACGGATGTGAAAAAAAATAAACGTACCACGAGAGCACCGCAAACGCAATCACCGCATTATAGTAATCGGACGAAGCGCCCAACCCATCCAGCTTGGCCGCGATGTCCGCAAAGCACGCGAGCCAGAACACCATAGTGACGAAGTACGCGCCGCCTAGCGCGCCCGTGATGATCGTGTTGAGCCGTGTTCCGGGGGCGGCCTTGACGCGCAAGAACCAGGGGAGAAGGAACGCGGCGACAGAGACGAGCATGGTCCAGACAGCGGTGAAGATCTGGAAGGCGACGATGCCAGGGACGGAGAACTTGATGGTCTTGTAGGAGTAGCCCCAGAGGCTGGAGGAGTCGTAGACGGGGATTTTGCGGGAGCCGGTAGAGACGGAGGCGATATGGCCGCCGAGGCCGAGCTCGATGACGGCGAAGACGAAGGCGACGCCTAGGAGGGCGGGGGGGATGATGGCCGGGAGGCGCATTTTGCTCTTTGCGAACAAGCTGCTCTGGGCTTTGTGATGTTGACGGAGAGAGGAGACGCGCAGAGCGGCTGCGCAAGCTGTATTTAATAGTCTTGAGATCAGCCTCATGACTGTCACTTGGGCTAAAGCTCGTGTCGCGGCATGATTCCTCTCGACTTGGCCTTCCAATCAGGCTGGAAGAAAAGTGCCTTGCTGTTGTTGACTGGTCAAAGAAAGCGCCACAGGAAATGACTTCTCGTATTTCGCAGATCGACAGATCGGAACCGACAGGAATAGGGTCTTGCGGTGTCTGATTTGCGTGATTTCTGCCCCACAGAAATTGTAGAAAGGTAAACATCGTGATAATGGAGATGAGTGGAGATGAGTTCGTATGTGTCGATGACCCTTTGGAACAAATGGGGCTAGTGATGGAATAGCCTCAACCTTCTTCCTTGTTTTCCTCTTTAGGGAGGATTTTCCTGTCAGCTCTGGGCAGATCTAATTTAGGGTCTCGCTTGTCGTATCCCTTTCCGAATTTGTGGTTCCTTTATTGAGCCTTGTGCAGCCTTGCGCCGTTTCTGTGCATTGGCGCCTGGAGCATGAGGTTGAGGCTGTGCCTGATGATACTAATACCTTCAGTATGGCATCAATAAGGTCTGGGAGCTGTCATATGACGCACGGAATAGTTACAAGTTTACTGGTTAGTTATCACAGCTTTCGCTTGTTGACAAACCTGGCGCTAAAACTTGCATCTATCGAAGTAGTGGAGCTGATCAGCAGCGGTTCATTCCTTTTCAGACTCAGTCCTGAGGGCTATTCTAGACTGATCTCGACTAAAGTTTCACTCTGTTCGTACTCTAGCTCCTTCAATCTTAGATTTGCTGTCAATGAGGCCCTTGCACGCGCGCATATTCCAGCTCAACAATCAGCATATGGGATCGCATCCTGCTAATATGCCACATCTGCTGTATCCGGCCAGTTTAAATGGCGTAGAACCTAGTCACCGACGTGAGACTGACTGTAGTCGAGTAAAGGGTTACTTAAGGATACATCCGTCCGGTTCAAGCCGCACAAATTAACTCAGGCGAGCTTGTCGACCCGTGACCCTCTAATTAAAGCTGAAACTGTATTGAGCCTCGTCTAATCGAACCTATAGAGTAGGCAATCTCATCCCCGCTCGAACAACTAGCAGTATATGATCCCGTACACGTAGAGCTGTCTTGAAGGGTGAGAATCGGCTATAGGAGTGTAGAATGATCATGGCTTCGGAGTTTGGTACTTTCTGGATTCACGAAGGCAGTGACTAGCCTTGAGAGGGCCATTTGATGCTAGTTGCATATCTAACCCGAGTTCTTTACTCGCGGGTCGTATACAAGTATCTGGCTGTTCTCATTCTGTATTGTCGATCGCGGAACCTCGGGTATCTATAATGCTATTGGCACTACCTGATGCGATGTCTATAGAGCCAACAATCTTCAATGTAGAGGGAGGCGCGTCAAAGAGAATAAACATCCGAACACCAAAAACGGAGACGGTACCCTCTGACCATCCTGGTACAATCGCAGGATAATGGGGTTCAGCCAGACGGGAGTCACCCACAGAAAGAAAAGGCCTACCCAGACATATCCGATAGCCTTTCTCCAACGGAAACCCATCCCATTGATCATTCCATGGCAAGTCCACCACACCAGATTCTCGAACGCGATGCCCGGAACCTGCAGACAGAAGAACCACAACGCTCCGCTCTGGTCGAGAGATAGCCCGAAGCCCAGATCCATGAGAAAATGGACTAACCCCGACGTGGCAAACGCCATGATCAGCCGGAGGCTCCTGGCGACAATCCCCTGCGGGAGTCTCAGAACGTCGTACAATAAGAAATCCGCATTGGATGTGACCAGTTTACGTAGGATCTGATGCCAGGCGATTCTACTTCCGTCAGTCTAGTCACAGCAGGAAAATGATCACTAAATCACTCACCCCCAAACCCGCGTCAACGAGCACATATCGCCCAAGTTGCCGAAAACCGGCGGCCAGTCGACGGGCTCGTACGCGCCCACCGCGACGACGAACATCGCGAGGAGGCTATACGTTCCCAGTATAGCCGCTCGCGTGACGAGCCCAAAAGAAACGGTGAATAGCATCTGGACGATCGCGCGGCGCGCAGTCCATTCCTCCCATGTAGGGAGTAACACCTTCTTGGAGTCTGAGATCTCAGAAAGCATTCCCGCAAGATGAGCATCCCCTGCATCGATAGTGCAGAAATGCAGCACAAGCAGTGACCCGCATACTCGGAGCGCACACTGACGCAGGAACTCCACCTTGTCCGGGACGAAGCCCGGGTCGTGCTTGTCGAACGCGGGGACAGCGCGGATCTGCCACGGGGTGTTGACGCGACGGTAGTTGAAGGCCATTTCGATGGACCAAACGAGTCTTCTCCAGTAGCTACTGTCTGCAGTCTTGCTTTGACTGAGTTTCGTCTTCCATGCGATCTGCTCGTCGAACGAGACCCGGCTCCACATCAACAGGTCGATCGCGTTGAGCACGTTGACCCAGCACATGGCGGCTAGGGGTCCTCGCGCGCGAGTCTCAGCGAATGTCTGGCGGACTTGAGTCTGGAAGGAGTAGGCGAGTGCGATGACAAGTACAGTGACAGCCGGTCTAAGTTTGGAGTATGGCTGTGTGAAGGCGATTGTCCATCCTGTCAGGAGCTGGACAAGAAGCCATTGTGAGAGCAGGATGCTCCACGCTGATAGCGAGTTGAGGTCCATTGATGACTTTTATGAGATGAAATAAGGTAGCAGTGGGACATCCGTTGATTTAAGACTGGACATGCAGTCGTGCCTGTTCAGCTGCATGATGAAGTGTTTTGATGTTTGCTACTATTATTATTGCTTTTTCTGTGTGATGATCCTTAGCGGCCTTTTGTTGCCCAGCAATTGGAGCAAGACCCACCGATCATTGATTTCAACTCAGCTGAACGCTAGTAGATTGTCTACCTAGTTATGTACCTAGTGAAGATGTGAATTATTGAAACTGACTGGGTAGAGTCATTGCTTACATGGTCATGCTGAGTGCTTATCCCTTGCTAAGACACCAGCAAGTTGTAGTGTAACCATTCCACTGATGGCATAAATAAACATAATTAAGCTAGAGTTAGGATAGATAAGACAGCATAAAATGATAAGGTAGTCTAACAGAAATACATAAACTAGATTGTGTAGTGTGGCCATACCATGGTGAGTTTTAGTTTGTTCTCCATAAACGACTGATGATGTACAACCAATTACTATTAACCTCATGTACCACTCTAGGATGAGTCTTGAGATGAAAGTCAATTGATGAAGATATCCTGATACATCAAACTGATTACATTTACCCCAGATCTGCCCATTATCTCACCACTCAGAATCATCAGTCAGGCCACCCGTGGATCATCACCAACTCAGTCTTTCCCCGCAAGGAAATCACCGTCCATTGACCAATACAAGCCATCATGAAGTATCCATGATCTCACCACCAAAGGTCACATCCAATCAACTCCATATACAGAATATCGCTCAACCATCTGATTGCGTGCCATCAAACCATTTATCTGGATCATCTCCAGACAATGACCATTGCATGTCTGTCATCCGTCATCTTTTGCGGGGTTGAACGACAGTTATAAAAGGGAATCCTGCGGTCGCGTGTGTCTCGATCCAGCCAGAGAACATTCAATTCCTTCTGCTGCATCCACCAACCACCACAATGACCAAGGACCTTGTCAGTCGGACCCAGCAGTCGAGTATGGAACCTCGCTGACCCGTCTCTAGAGCTTCGACGTCTACTTCTCCAATGAACAAGCCCACGCCCGCTTCGGCGATGGCAAAACCCTTGCAGAACAGTGCGTTAGCTCCCCGTCACCTTCTAGCTTCATACTGACGGTCACATAGCCTCCGCGAAATCTACGAAGGCGAAGACCTCGTCTTCCCCGATGCCTTTGAACACAGCGACACCTCTCCCCCGGTGCAGTACTTGACGTAGGCCTCCCTGAAACACCTTTCTACCAGAACAGCCATACTAAGTTGGTACAGTGTTGAAGCACCCGACGATATGACTGTCGAGGAACTCTACGAGGTAGAGGTTCCTCCTGGATTGATGGTGAGGATTGAGGAGTTGCCGCAGTAGTGGTGCTCCTCTTTCCTCACCACCCCAAATTGAAGTTTTTGTTTGGTCATTACGAGATACGATGTATACCTAGGAAATTATTCAATCAACATGTTCAAATTTAGGTGCATGGGATATGCAGGTCTCAGCCATTGGATTGATGTGACCGAACAACCAGTGGTGAAATAACCCAGGTTACACTGATTAGGTAAAAAGAATGGTACATCAGGCCAACTCAGTACTCAACATATATACGGAGTAGACGACTAGTATATCTAAGTGGTTACACATCAATCTAATGCCCTTCGCTGACAGCGTCTGTGTGAGCAGTAGCTAACCCCTTGCTTCCAATCTTGCAGGTCTTGATTCCAATTCCCATGAATTTCCTGAGACAGTGTCAGCAACAGACAGCAGTAGCAGTAGCACTCCAGTCTCATATGGCTGAACATCCCGAGTTCAAGGAAAACAGACATGGTACTTTTGCATGCTAAAATGCCATATGTTTTATTGAAATAAAGCAAATACCAATAAGAAGGGCTTGTGGTTTAGGGGTATAACGCTCCATTCGCATATGCAATGGGTCTTGGAGAGGTCCCGGGTTCGATTCCCGGCGAGTCCACTTTTTTTCGGCCCCCTTTTTTTGTATGGGCAGTTTCTAATTCGAAGGCTAGGAAAGAAGGCATCCAGCCAGATATGGTTTAGTTCATTATATGGGCCGACAGAATGATGCATTTGGGGCTGGATTCCAGTTATATCAACTGCCGACCACTGACCATTGATGCATGCCGTCAATAACGGTCAGGCCATGCAAGCCCTGACAAATATCCCTCGTATTCATGCATCTTTCCTTTGCTTTGGAATCCAATACGTAAACACATGCAATATTAACTATCCAGCGTACAAGTAAGTCTCGCCCGTACCACTAGGTGAGGTAACGCTGGGATGCATGCTTAGCTGCAGTCAACAGGTATAAAGTCCAGCCCTCCCATCCAACTCTCTGATCCTGATCAGCATCCTTCACTACCGCTTACACTCTCGAGTAGGTCATGTTCTCTTTATGTTTCAGTAGATACTGACAATATGCAGAATGAAGTTGATTTACCTGCTCACATCCCTCACTGCTATGGCTCTGGCTGCGCCGAGTCCTCTGGATGAGTATGTGTGCCATCCAGAAGACCAGACCTGTGCTACAATTGCTGGTCCGATTGGAGTGTGCTGCCCTGGGCTTAAGTGTGTATATATCAGTCCGGATCTAGGGGTGAGTTCAGTGTCATCTGTGAGTTGACCATGGCTGATTCTTGCTAGGTTTGTCAGCCTAAATAAGACCCCACTTGAAGGGAATGGTGGCAGTGCTACAGGATACTTGGTATCTGCGCAGCTAGATGCAGGATGACAAGGATTCCTGGACTTTGTCACCTTGTGTTCACATAAGAATATATCCTAGCTGAAGCTCTGACTGCTGCGGCACGACTAGCACGTTCTATTGACATAAGTATATATACTGACATATAGTTAGTATGCAGTTGGAAAGCTCCAATAAGCAGAGAGACGAATTCTGATTAACATAATATGAGACAGTGAATTATCCTACTGATATCCAGGGAATCAACTTCCATCAAGTCAGCACTTGGTAAAGGACGTATTCATTATTGCATCATGCTTGGGTCAACCCGATCCGTCCGGCTTGGTCGGCAGCAACAAACAGGCAATTGTTATCCATTACAGCTATAGACCATCAGTCGATTGTCATCTCAAGCAATATGTCAAGTCTTGTTTATCTCAAGCCAGAAACTTGTGCGGGGTCTGGCTGACATCGTCAGTCCCAGTCATTCCGCGCGAGACTGATCTAGAGCAAAGACGTGGTTCCACGCAATATAAATACTGATATCAACCCTACAACAGAACAGCTAAGAACCAACGTAGAGACATGGCAAACGCCCCCCACACCTACGGCAATGAAGTCTACGCCAACGGCCTCCAAAACATCAAACCGGCCATCAGCTTCAACCCGCACGACTGGGAAACCCAGGCCCGAGACCTCCTCTCCGCCGACAGCTACAGCTACATCTGGGGCTCCGCCGGCCTCCGCGAAACAGACACCAACAACCGCGACGCCTTCCGCAAATGGGCCCTCATCCCGTCACGCCTCGTCAGCGCCGACTTCCCCTCCATGAAAACCACAGTGCTCGGCCACGAATACGACTACCCCATCGGCGTCGCGCCCATCGGCGTCCAGCGCATTTTCCACCGCGACGGAGAGGTCGCGGCCGCGAAGTCTGCAAGCGCGCAGCACGTCCCGTATATCCTGAGCACGGCCTCGTCGACGAGCATCGAGGATGTAGCGGCGGCGAGCGGCGACGGGGCGCGCTGGTACCAGCTTTACTGGCCGCTGCGCGAGCACGATGAGATTACGGTGAGTTTGCTTCAGAGGGCGAAGTGCGCGGGGTATAGAGTGTTAGTCGTCACGCTCGACACGTACATCCTTGGCTGGCGGCCGTCGGATCTGAATAACGGGTATAACCCGTTTCTGCGGGCAGACAAAATCGGCGTCGAGCTGGGGTTTTCGGATCCGGTGTTCCGAAGGCGGTTTAGGGAGAGGCATGGGGTGGAGGTCGAGGAGGATATGGGTGTCGCGGCGGCGGAGTGGGCGCATATGATCTTCCCTGGGCGGAGCCACTCGTGGGAGGAGATTGGGTTCTTGCAGGCGCATTGGGACGGGCCGATCGTGTTGAAGGGGATCCAGAGCGTGGCGGATGCGCGGCGGGCGGTGGAGGTCCGGGTTCAGGGGATTGTGGTGTCGAATCATGGGGGGCGGCAGCAGGATGGGGGTATCGGGTCGCTTGATGTGCTGCCGGAGATTGTGGATGCGGTGGGGGACCGGTTGGAGGTGCTGTTTGATTCGGGGGTCCGGGGTGGTGCGGATGTCGCTAAAGCGCTGGCGCTCGGGGCGAAGATGGTGCTGATCGGGCGGCCGTATGCGTATGGACTGGCTATTGCGGGTGAGGCGGGTGTCTCGCATGTCCTGCGAAGTATCCTTGCGGATCTGGATCTCACTCTGCACCTTGGGGGGATCAAGTCGGTGTCTCCTGAGCATCTCAATCGGTCAGTCTTGCGCCGAGTGAGGTAGGAAGCACCATGATCCTGTGCAGTTGCTGTTGACAGGGTTCGGGAAGTGTCAGTGCCGAAGTACAGCTAGGTGTTCATTATAAAGCTCTTATAGACAAGGTAGATGCTTCCAATGCACTCGGCGAAAGCTATTCGGCTAATCAAGTCGACTCTCGATCCACTCCAGGAGATTCGTCCCATCGTCCAGCAAGACTGACTCCCCATTCAACCAATCTGCCACTACCGCATCAGCAGGTAAACTAGAGGGCAACGGGGCCGGATTGGCCGATAAGGCCTGCCCGAGGATGAGGCACAGGATACGGCGCGCACGCTGGCAGATTTCGTAATTTCCCTCATGTGGTAGAACGACGTATTGGAGGTAGGATGCAAAGACGCTCAGGTTCTGGATGGCTTCAGGCCGTCGGAGCATCGATGGAGTAGACCGTGATGACCCGTCACTTTGGCACAGCAGCTCGATGGCGAGGACGCCAGCAGCCGGGATGCCAAATGAAGACGCCTGCGTTGGTGAGAAGCTGTGGTTTATGGTTTGAGAAGTGGGACTTACGTTCCAACCTATGCTGTATGTGCCAGTTCCCGATGCTATCTCCCTCCCGATGAGCTCAAGAACCGTGCCCAGGATAGTCTGTGAGACATCGATCAAGGCGTCCGATTCGGTCTGGAAGCGCCTGACCAGTAGCCGGGAGAGAAGATAATCATTGTAAAGGAAGTCAAGATAGAGAGGAATGAGGAGACTGCCACTGTCGTCGGAGCTGGCACTGCCAGGACGCCAGCGAAGGAATCCGGGGAGTTCATCCCAAGTTTTGCAGGAGTTATCAGACACTTGCCTAGACATTATCAATAACGGCCAGACGATTGCAGATTTGAGTCTTGAACTCACTTGGCCTTCCGGGCAAGGTCATCAACACAGCGGCTCAGCGACAATTCGAGGATTTGCTCTCTGATTGAGCCGACTAGAAGAGAAATTCGCATCCACTGGGCCGTTTGGATGATGCCTTGGCTGTTCCAACCGTTCGCGTCCAGTCTGTTGGTGGCGGCATCTCGAGTGGCCGGGTCCGCAAGGATCTCGTCGTAACGCAGATCCAGAGGAAGTTGCACATCGCAGTACCTCCAGATGATCTGAGGTGGTCGTCCCAGGAAAGTGGCCAGCTGCTTATCCATGATATAGGCGCCAGCCATCAGGCGTTTACGGAGCTCCACCAGAAAGAAGGGCATGCGCGCGGTGACTTTGGACTGGTTCAGCCCGAGAGTAAATACCACAGTGGACAATTGGGCCAGTGCTCGCCACGCCCGATAATCTGTGCCTGTCAGCGTAGCGAACCAGTTTGCCAAGATGAGAGGCCAGATCATACCATTGTTACCATAGATCAAAGTTAGCAAATGGGTATGCTGATACAGCAGCCAACCCAGCGGATCATGGATTATGCCTGAGCCGTCGCAAAGCTGCAGACAAGCATCGCTGGCAGTGGCCGCAAGCACCCCCAGTGATCTTTGATCGGCTGGTGCAGCACCTGCTAACTGAGATACAGACTTCCAGTCTCTCTCCAGCAGGGCACCTTGACCCACGACGGAGAAAACCAGCGCGATGCCTTCCCATCGATTGGAGACACAACGAAGATACTCCTCTGGTGTCGTCGACGGACCGACTTCAATCGACTGCGAGGTCTCAGCAAATAGTTTCTGGGACCACCCTAGCAGGTTCTCATAGTACTGATCTTCTGCATCCTGGCCATTTGCCAGGAGTCTGTGGTTATCTTTCAAAGCCGTAAAGATCATACGGACGAGCTGTTGGCCGACAACGCAACCTTCTGATGAATTGTCTAAACGATTTTCCGCGACAGTCTCGTAGAACGACAGATTCTCAAACAGGGTCAGCAGTAGTCGCGCACCCAGCTGAACCTGCTTTGGATTCGAGCTGGTCCCATTGTGCTCCAGGGTCGCCAGCGGCGCGAGGATCCCGTTTAGATACTCATCGTTCTCGCTGGACACGCCAGAGTAGCTCGTCAGTCTCGAGATCCCAGGTGGTGGGGCCGATTGGGCTTTCTTGTCCCAATGGTTGTCTGAACTTGCAGGCATATGTGGCGAGGAGACTGGATCAGAATACCAGCTCCGAGTCATAGGCGAGGAATGATAAACACAGACGTCTGACTTTCCACGGCGAACACACCGCTGGCATGTCGGAGTCGAATGGTCACAGCGTAGTTTTGACCTGCGGCAAGGCTCGCAAGACGTCTGTACGCCATTCTGACGAGGAGAAGACATGACTGGTGTGACGATTGAGCTGGTGAGCTGAAAGGTGTGGGATGGCTGTGTTTAAGTAGACTCGGGACTGCATGATGTCCTCTATACGTGTCAATGTGCAGCCTAGATGTTAATATCACCTGAAGCGTTGAACGGGAAACCACATTGCCGATGCTGAGACAAGGGTACTCCAAGATGAACCCCGCTTTGACAGATTACCAGTTGTAGAGCTCGTCAGGTAGTACTGTTTCCAGGCCACTGAAGATACGTGTACAACAGTAGCATGATAAAAATAGAAAGAACATTATAGGGTAGCAGTCCAATTCTCGATTGCCCAATGAAGCGAGAACAGATAATTGTAAATGATAGGTATCTTACTATTTGACTGGAATTGAGGGTCAAAATACCTGCCTGAATTTCCGGCTACTGTCCACTGAGACAAAGATGTGGATTTGTGATCCTCTAGCTCTGCAGCATAAAGCAAATACGTTGCAAGTCTTCCAACAAGCAGGTTGTGTAGTGTAATGGTTATCACTCCAGATTCTGATTCTGGCAATCTTGGTTCGATTCCGAGCACGACCTCACCGATTTCTTTTTGTACACACATCTTGTGTCATCTCAGTTAATCATATTAGCCTCCTTCTTGATTGTTTATGTTCTCTCTCTTTTTTATTCTTTAATACCTTTTCTGGTCTGTTATACCTGTATCAGTCAACCCCAGTAAGGACCGTGGATACATTATGATTGGAGTGGATGAAATAATCAAGCTTTAAATACGCCCTCCATTCCTCGACTTGGAGATGAACCTGCATACTGTGAGCCGCATACATTCAATGACCAAACCATAATCAGCACAAATGGCAGTACTTGCATCTCTATGACCGAAGACCATAGTGGTGAGGTCATCGCCCCCCGGCACCAATCTACATAAGGTACCAAACCTCACGAGCACTCGAATCCAGTACCATGTAGTACCTATGTCAATTAATAAGTTATCAATCCAACCAATTGAACAAAATGGTACACATCAGTCGAGTGCAAAAGCGCCCCAAAGGTCACCATGCCAGAGAAGCCGAAGTGACCGACTATGTTTATGGCACCCACTTCGCAGCGCAAGACCTGCCGCACCATGAAATGGCAGAGCGCGAAATGCCAGCGAGCGTTGCGTACCGGTTAATCAAGGATGAATTGAGTCTTGACGGGAATCCATTACTCAAGTAGGTCGTCCGTGCTAAAATTATGGCATGCTGACAGAGTCCAGTCTGGCGAGCTTCGTCACCACCTACATGGTAGTCACCTTAACCCCGAAATAAAGCGTGCGTGTTACTGACAGCATACTACGTATAGGAAGACGAAGCCCAAACCCTCATGACCGATTCGATGAGCAAAAACTTAATCGATTACGAACAATACCCGCAAACAGCCAACATCCAGAACCGCTGCATCAACATGATCGCGGACCTCCTTCACGCTCCAACTGCCGACGGTCCGGACGTCCAAGACGCCATCGGAACATCGACCGTCGGATCGTCGGAGGGGATTATGTTAGCCATGCTGGCGATGAAGAAGCGGTGGCAGAAGCGCCGCAAGGCCGAGGGCAAGGACAGCACGCATCCGAATATCGTGATGAATAGCGCGGTGCAGGTGTGCTGGGAGAAAGCAGCGCGGTATTTCGATGTCGAGGAGAAATATGTCTATTGCACGGAGACGCGGTATGTGATTGATCCTGAGGAAGCGGTCAATCTGGTGGACGAGAATACCATTGGCATTTGTGCGATCTTGGGGACAACGTACACGGGCCAGTACGAGGACGTCAAAGCCATCAACGACCTGTTGATCCAGAAGAAGATCGATTGTCCGATCCATGTCGATGCCGCGAGCGGCGGGTTCGTCGCGCCGTTTGTCAACCCTGGCCTAGAATGGGACTTTCAGCTGCCAGAAGTGGTGTCGATCAATGTATCCGGCCACAAGTACGGCCTGGTAGGTACAAATCCCTATTTACCAGACGTCGCTGACAGACCTAGGTCTACCCCGGCGTCGGCTGGGTCTTCTGGCGCTCAGCCGAGTACCTCCCTAAAGAACTCATCTTCAACGTCAACTACCTCGGCACCGAGCAAGCAACCTTTACGCTCAACTTCTCCAAGGGCGCCTCCAACATCATCGGCCAGTACTACCAGCTCATCCGGCTCGGCCGACACGGCTACCGCTCCATCATGCAGAACCTAACCCGCACCGCAGGCCATCTCACCACAGAGCTGCAGAAACTCAACTTCACCATCATGAGCGACGGGGCAGGCGGCGGCCTCCCGCTCGTCGCCTACCGGCTCCCACCCGACGAGAATAGACTCTGGGATGAATATGCACTGGCGCATGTCCTCCGCCAGCGCGGGTGGGTGATACCCGCGTACACGATGGCACCGCATAGCAACCAGCTCAAGATGATGCGGATCGTGCTCCGGGAGGACTTTAGTATGGATCGGTGTGATGTGTTGGTTGAGGATATGAAGATGGCGATGAAGACGCTGGAGGAGATGGATCGGGCGATGATCGAGCAGTATATTCGGTATGTCCTGCTGCTTACTTACTGATTTCGCAAGCTGACGGATACGTTAGACACTCTGCTCGCCAGCCGCTATCTGGGAAGCCCGATCATCCGGTTTACCCGGGCGATAACCATTCGCTTCAAGGGAAAACGGGAAAGACTCATGCGGTGTGTTGATTAGCAGCGCGCGTTATTGGCCATAGCAACTGTCCAAAATGAAATGAAAAGCTACGTTCAATAGTTTTTTTGCTCTGCGGGTTGTAATGGCGCATGTGAATAGTCAAAACCCCTTGCGTGATACTCTTCATCCCAAAAATTATCTCTCTCCTATGAAGTGCCATAGCTTATTCGCTTGCTGCTGGCCGTATGTCAATAACCTAAGACCGCTTCCCATACGAGAGGTCTTGGACACCATGACGAACTGGTGGTAAACAAATCCGTACGGAGTAGTCCAGAACAGTTGGTTGATGAATATAAGCGAAGACCCACCTTCGTCAGAGGATCCAGAGGAGTCTAGATGTTTGAATTGACGTAGCAGTAGCAATTTCTGTTAAAGATGAACCAGAAATTTGTCTCTCACTCACTGTAAGGCAGTTGACAGGTTCTCCGAACCGTGGTTCGGCATCAGAGACTGGAAATGGTGTGAAATGGAGGTATTCCATAATGTCATTCAGTGCATAGTATCTGCATGTGAACGCTGCTCGTTCGCCTACTGCCAGTTAGGCTTAGTGTGATAAACTCTCGCTTTGCTGCATGTAGACATCTCTCCTTTCTCGCCTCCATGCTCTTTCTCCTTCTTTCTCTCTCTCTCTTAGCTAGGTAGATAGCCAAATCAATATTCTATCTCACACTGCACTTATTGAATTTCTTGTCCACAAACTTTTCGTTTCTTGCTACTATTCTTGCCGTGGTGCATGGATCCAAATGGTAGACGCAAGGGAGGCAAAATATTGCATATGATAGATGGATATGGTTTCGACAACAACAATGCCTACTCTATGCAAGTATCTGCCGGATCTGCCACTAGCAAACTCTGAATATGCTGCTGGCGACTCTCTTTTGACGAATGGGGCAGAACAAGCCGAACTTGTATAGGGCAAGCTTGACTGTCTGTTCTGCTGCTAACGAACTATATGCAGTACTTTACGGGGCACCTCCATTGGAAGAACCTTAGCTTTCAGTCTTAAGCTTCCTGGAATATTTGACCGCTATGTGATAGAAATGATCTCAAGATGAAATGCCATGTTGGCATTCAATTGGTGCTAGGCAATCAATTGATCGAGGATCTGTGCAGATCACAACAGAGATTTCCTACCGTATCTTGACCAGGACGATCAGCATGTCCGTTTTCTTTTCTTCTTAAACTTCCGATCGTCCTGATCGTAGTCAGTAGGCAGGAGGCGAAAGCATATGTCAACACCATGGAGTTGTGGACGCTACTCGGGCTGTTGGCTACCATCAGCCATGTACAGGCGAAAGCCGTATTCGCCCATTTCATGGTAACAACAATGTCACTTCTATCTTTGATATAACTAATATCGACCAGGTAGCGAATGCAATCAACTTCACGCAAGAAACATGGACCAACGACATCTTCGCCGCGCAGGCCGCGCACATCGACGCCTTCGCCCTGAACCTCGGCTACGGCCTGCACAACTACGACCTCATCCTCAATGACGCCTTCACCGTCGCCCACCGGCACAACTTCAAGATGTTCCTCTCCTTCGACATGGGCCAGGGCCCCCAATGGCCCGCCGACGAGATCGTCCACGTCATCGACAACTACGCCACCGGCAGCGCATACTACAAGCATCACGACGACAAGCCGCTCGTCTCGACCTTCGAGGGCGGCCAGAGCGCCGACGTCTGGAAGGACGTCAGGCACAACGCGCAGTCGGACTTCTTCTTCATCCCCGACTGGTCCTCGCTAGGTATCGAGGCCGCATCCAGCAGCCCCGTCATCGACGGCCTGATGGGTTGGCATGCATGGCCCACCGGCGCACACGATATGAACACCACGCTGGACGAGGAGTACATCGCTGCGCTGGACGGGCGGCCGTACATCATGCCCGTCTCGCCCTGGTTCTACACTAACCTGCCAGTCTTCCACAAGAACTGGGCCTGGCGCGGGGACGACCTCTGGTTCGACCGCTGGCAGCAGGTGCTCGAACTGGCGCCCGAGTATGTTGAGATCATCACCTGGAACGACTACGGCGAGTCGCACTACATCGGCCCCATGCACGACGACGACCTGGGGATTTTTGCGGTGGGGGATGCGCCCTTCAACTATGCCGAGGGAATGCCGCATGATGGCTGGCGGGAGTTTCTGCCGTATGTGATTGATTTGTATAAGAGTGGGGGGCAGAATGCGAGTTTTGACAAGGAGGGGGTGGTCTCGTGGTTCCGGCTCAATCCGGGCTCTGCGTGTATGAGTGGGAAGACCACGCCGGGGCAGCTGAGTGTCGAAGGGACGAACACGACCAGCCCGAGGACCATCATGCAGGATAGGATCTTCTACTCGGCGTTGCTGGAGTCGGCGGCCGACGTGACGGTGAGTATTGGCGGGGCTAGCAAGACCGGCAGCTGGTCGGATATGCCCAGCGGCCAGAAAGGGCTGTATCATGGAAGTGTAGCCATTGACGGGATGACGGGGGAGGTCCAGGTGACGCTATCACGGTCTGGCGAGCAGATTGCCCAGATGAAGGGCGAGGCCATCACTACCGACTGCCGGAAGAATCATGGATACAACAACTGGAATGCATGGGTGGGGAGTGCAATGGGCGAGAAGAATGTGACAGCTGAAAAGACTTCATCTAATGACGAGGAAAATGGCTCGCAGAGGTCGAGACCGGTGTTGACATTGCTGCTGGGCTTGGTCTTGTTGGCGCTGGTGTGAACATGTGCAAGATATCAGCGACATCCCGAGGCATGATACTGACCAGTACATAATCACTGTTATGATAATTCTATAATGACAGTAATAACCTGGTCAATAATAGATCAACTTGACTCTTTCAATGCACCGCAAGACCTTCCATTTTGGGCAGGTTCTGGAGAAGAACAAGGAGACTTGAGGCACCGGCCGAACAGGACTGTTCGAGTGACATCTTCCGATGGCAGCTCTCGACAATATATTAAACTGTGGGTCTATGAAGAACTGCACAATCCCCACAGCTACGTGGGTGATTGCAGAATTCCGGACAGAAATAGCAAATGATAAGCTGCAGAGATTGCCAAGTAAAAGGAACTGCTGATGACCTTCCTGAAGGAGAAAAGCATGTCCAGTCTATGACACCTCTACACGCCACCCGGACAGCACCGATGCTGCAGAGTATAGATAGAGTTTGCCAATCGAGCATGAGCCTTGGGTCCTCTCGGGCGAAGACGGTCCCATACCCTTTTGATATCCTTTTCCCCTCCAGCCGGAGATCGAAGCCGAGGGATCAATATCTTCATCGCATACAAGTGTGCAAGCTCTATAGCTTCAAACTCTGCCATCGCCCCTGAGGCTGAAGTATAAAGTATCCCCTGGTTTCTGGGATCAGGGATGAACAGCATCTCAGTCATTCACACTTGAAGGCATTATACTATCTGCCAACCGGTCAACATGTCCGGTTCCCTCGAGGCTCTGCCAACTGCCACCAACCTACTCCGCAATGCCACTCGTGCATTAAACCCTCGGATTCCTCCCATGGTCCGACAGAATATCTCCATACTCCCCTGTCGCATAGCTATCATCTCTCGCAACAAACTCAGAAAAGAATCATTAGCCAAGAACCCCGATCTACGCCGATGCGTCGCACACAACAGTCTCCTCCGGAGGTCCATGGAGGAAGCACACCACAATATCCGCAAACGCATGTCTTCACTTTACTTCGAGGATGACGAGGATGACAGTCCCGTCATGACTTCTCAAATCCCCAGCGAAAGCCCATCGTCCATCATCCGGAGCACGATCAACGCCGCTGTGAAAGCTATGGCGCGTCGACAACGGTCAGAGGGTCTTCTCCGGATGGCTTCCTCTTCTCAGGAACCCGACGGAAAGAAACCGCTGATTAAGTATCGTCGCTACTACGCTCCCAGGCTCAGAGCCCACCGTCCTGCGGGATAGATATACACATATATGCCCGCGTTGTGGGTTGATGACATCACCGCTTGATGTTATCACTTGATTCGGTGTCACCTCACCATATACGGAATGGTCTTTATACCCGTATAGAGTCATACCCTGCCTACTGATAATATCCTTGTCACATAATTCCCTCCTTATTCATTATTGGCTCTTTACAGTTTAGACGACTTACGAAGACACGCTGTACGATCCTTTTATGCATTGGCGATATATCTACTGTACAGAAGCATAGGCACAATTGGACAGATATTATAGACATAGTTGTTCTTATACTGCATTTGTAGCCGGTAGTCTGAAATATATTCAAATCCCAGGTGGGCTAACGCAGATAGGGCAAAAAGAAAAAAGCAAAAAAATGGTCACTACGAGGGTCGAACTCGCGACCTTGGCGTTATTAGCACCACGCTCTAACCGACTGAGCTAAGCGACCAGTTCTTGATTACCTGCGGTCTTTTATAAATTGTCAGTGAATTGGCAATACCGCTCTGCTTATTCTACGACGAAGATGGCCACAGTACCATTAGATGAATATACCGCCATCGCTTTCATTGTCAACGGAAGAAAACATTGAAAGCATGTCAACATAGCCATTCGCTTGGCGGAGAACATACATACCAAAATATGCTGATCGGCTGATGAGTCGCCCCTGCCGGCATGGGAGTCTCCCCATGGATATATATTTACGGTGGTGTCCATTCCCACCCACTTGGATCTGCTGCGACTTTGAAAATGGAAGTTGGCAGATACATCTCGGGTGGTAGTCGGGGGTAGCCATGTAATCGACTCTGGAAGATCCAATTTTGATTGATATTTTTTGCTCAGTCTCAGCGAGGGCTTCCTAATACTACGACAGGCCACGGAGGCCATTTACTTAGCTGAACACTTCATTTGGGTTGGGCCTCTTGTGGCCGTTGCTCCCGCTGCCAAACGGCCGGTTAGGGTCGCTGCTTGTCTTTGGGAATGAAGACCTGTTGCTGACCCCATTCGGTCTTCGTAATATAGACGAATACTGACAGAGAGGCTGACCGCCGGCGCGTTGGCTGACAATATAAGATGTGGTCCTCAGGATTAATTTCTGACCAACGCAAATGCTCTGTCCTACATTGAATAGACACTGCAGTGCTAGAACTCAGCTTCATCTCGCACAGGTTGCTCAGCATATATTGCGCGCTAATAACGGTGATTTGCAAAGATTTCTATCTATTCCATTCGTAGGGCTGGGAGACTAACCCGGAAGAAGAACGGAGTTAATATATATACATATCTCTATAAAAACCCCCTGCTAAACTTCACCCCATCGCATGCCCTTCAAAACTGCAGCGCAGCCGCAGCCAAATGTCCATGGAAAGTCCCATTCTTAAACAGCACAACCGCGGACCCAAATTCGCGTACCCCAGACCCTTCCTCGCCGCCTCGGGCATAGAATCCCAAGCGATCAGCGGCAGGGCCAGACCAAAGGTATTCGTAAAGTGCAGCTCATGATTCAAGGGAAAGTTCGTAAAGTACTCCACCTTGGGCCTGGTTCCCTGGAGCGGCAGCTGTGTTTCTAATTTTTGATTTTATCATCCATAACCCAGCCAATCCAGAAGCTAAACGTAACCTTCCTCTTCTAGGGGTTGCGTTGGATACTTCTATTATCTAGAACATGTCTTAGGTGAAGGCCTCTAACTTAGCTTCCTCTCTGACATTTTCCAGATTACTCAATCGTACATTTTATTCAGTGGAATGTGGTCTTACGGTAGGAGAGGATAAAAGGGAATAACACTGTCCCAACACAAGAGGCAACCACCTTACATCTTTTCATCCGTGCTGATTCCAGAATCTACCAAGGACGACACCGACCCTGTGAGTGGAATACATAGACAGTCCGCCAGCCATGGATTGTTTGGCGATCAGTTAGTATCTGGAATCATGGGTATCCGGAAACCATTGATTTGATGGACCTATTCACTACTATTTCCCGAACCTTCGATCCTTCTTGACTGGCGTCTTTGACGAAGAGATCGATGTAATGGTCAATTGCATTGCTTACCAGACAAGATATTTCGCATCGTATTGCGAGAGAAAACAAACCATCGAACTTCCATACCATTACCCGGATATCATCATATCACAATGGTATCGGAACTTCGGACATCGGGGCACCGTGCTGAATTGGCCGAATCCTCGGGGTCGGATACCGAGGTCTCGGAGGTTCTGAACCGATCTGATCAGATCAGTAGCATGATTCTTTTCAGATAAATTGACTACAGTTGCCCTGTTTTCATGGCAACTCACAGATGTGTCTCGCTTTCCTCTTTTTGTTCGTTTCACTCACATTTCTCCATCTTTTCAGGACCTTCGGAAATAACCTCAAAGGATGAACCCGCCACGAAAGGTAAAATCACCCCAAAGTACACTTGCTTGGCGGAGTATATGATATATCTGATGCGGAGTCGTGTAGGCTATCATTATAGGGGCCGGTCCCGCGGGGATTCTGGCTGCGCTACGCCTACATGAGCACAACCACATCTCCCCTACGATCTATGAAATCCGCTCGGAGCCCAGTACCCTTGGAGTTGCATCGGCTGGGTCTCTGGGATGCCCTGCAAGGTCGAGGGGCCGAGACTTCTACTCTCTCCTTGCATGGAATCAAGGGGCAAATCATCGGCCAGATGGACATGACTTCATGGAGTCGACAGAAGACCGGATTCGGTTATTTACGGATCCGCAGGACGGACCTGATGGACGTTCTGTACGAGGCGGCTCGTAGAGCGGACATCCCCATCCACTTCGGCAAGCGCCTGACGCACATTGTGGAGGATGATCAAACCGTTACCGTTGCCTTTTCTGATGGCTCCAGTGACCACGCAGACCTTCTCCTAGGGTGTGATGGGATTCATTCGACAGTGCGCAGCATCTACGTCGACTCCGGCATGGCGCCTGAATACTCGGGCATATCGAATGCATATTCCCTGGCTCCCACTTCTGATCTACACATCGCGGCTGGGTCAATTAGTGGTCTGAACGCGACTCTCACCACTGATGGGCTCTTGGCCGTATCACCTTGCACGCCAGGTGGTGAGTTGATCTACTGGTTCTTTTCACGCGAGCTCGCCATGCCAGCTAGTGGTGACACACGCGATGGTTGGGAGGAACGCGGGAAAGAGCAAGTGGACATCATCAAATCCACGGTGCTCGATTTGATTAAAGAAACAGAAGGATCATGGGGCAACACCATGAAGGAAATGATTAAGCATACTGAGACGCTCCGGTTCTTTCCAGTCTACCGCCTCCCCGCGGATGGCAAATGGTGGAGAGGGCGGTGTCTACTTATTGGGGATGCAGCGCACGCAATGCCACCACATGCCAGCCAGGGTGTTTCCATGGCGCTGGAAGATATATTCGTGTTATCGAATCTCCTTGTTGCTTGTCCAAATTCCTTGCATGAGGTCTTCGGATTGTATGAGCAGAAGCGCCGGCCTCGTGTGAACGAGATGCAGAGGTTGGCGGAACGCAATGGCGGCGTCAGGAAGAAGATCGGTCTGTGGCAGCTGTGGCTCAAGGAACTTGCAACTTCCGGGGTTTTGTTAGTGTACCGCTTCTTCGGCCTTGGTAGGTTAGGGCTAGGCAGAAACCGTTGGCCTACGATATCGAGGAAGATATGTGCTAGACAACTATTTGCAGCAGGTTATCAATCCGTTTATAGCTTTCGATGTAAGGTAGTCAGTACGCTTATATTGGTCCTTCGGTGATTCTCAGTATTGGCCTACGTGATAGGGATCAGTATAGAAAGCCGGAATTAGAGAAGAGAACACAAAATCCTAGCCAACGGTGCCAACCACTTCGCCCTTCCACAGGAGACAAGAGATCAAGACATACTCTTCTTTGAGGGTCATCATCACCCTTTGGGTTTTTGAAAATTCTGATTTAAACCCAGAGCTGGTATTCAGCTAAGAGGGAAAGAGTTATTTCTTACAGTATGTGAACTAGAAGTGAGTATCAAAGATGCTTCGATGAATATCTAAGTCTAATAGCTAATATAGGAAGATTGCCCTCCAAGTTCTCGCAGGTGACCTTAAAAACATGCCGGCCACTTGCAGTAGACTCTGGTGTTGATCAACCCCAGGAAAAACATTATGGCGTACCAGCTCAGACTTTCCTACGCATGTAAGCAGACTATTGCAAATCATACGGGGCAATGCTAAGTGATTTGGCAAGTTGGGTCGCGGCGCTTGTTTTTTCTTGTATTGCACTTAGCACTGTCTTACTGTTTAGTTGTGAATCGAGGCTCGATAAGGCAAACTGCAGAGCTCTATATACAGATTGATCTCCGTAGAGAACATATTGATTTCCTTCATGCTGTATATAGCCTTCATGCGCCGCGACCCAACTTGCTAAATCACTTAGCATTGCATCCTCCCCTCACCAGTGCACCAATCCCGAATCCATTGCGTCGCCTCAAACAACTCATCCACATTCAGTGTTCCAATCCCACTCTCCACCAAGAACCGCCAGAGCTTCATCCACAGATGCACCGGCCACCCGGGTATATTCCAGAATCGCGACACCAATCCCCTTGCCGCGGCCGTATCGATCATCCTCTTCATGATCTCTTTCTGACGTCTGCTTGGTCCCCAGGGCCAGATGGTCCCGACAGCTTTTCTTAACGATGCGCTTGCGTAGTATGAGTTGTTGGCAGTGAAGCTGGCGTTATCTGCAAGTTGATCCAGTGGGGCATCAAAGAACACGTCCCGGTATTCGGCGTCGGCATTGATTAGCTCAAATGGAGTATTCCCGGTTCCCACTACTATGATCGGCCGCCAGGCCAGCCCATCACCGGTCCTATTCCAATATGATAACCAGCCACCGGCACGCAGGGGGGCTAGTTGATCCATCACCACGGGCCAGGAAGTATGTCCGTCGGTCTTGACATCAATCAGGAGTGTCAGGCTGGCATTGGGAAGGGTCTCGAAGACTCCGTACGTAGGGACGGGAAAATTGGCACCCTGGTTTATCCGGGTAAGGATTGTGGTCAGGGGCTTGATATAGAGAGACTGTAGAGTGCGGTCGGCCGATAAGGACGAGGTTCGGTGGCCTACCAGTAGGTCATTGGACGTTTTATCTAGCCATACATCTGCCTCTACGCCCACGCAACCAGCGGTGAGCGCATCAAACAGTGGGACATTGCGCCAGTAGTCGTTATGTGAATGGCACTGAACGGGTGTGATGCCCTGGCTAAAGTCCTTGGGCCAGGGGGATAGCGCTGTAAGGGAATCAGATGGCATCTTCCAGCTGTCTCGTATCCGCTGCAGCCCATTCGCATGCACGGGAGGGGTGAGCCTGTCGACAAGGACCATGCCCAGGAGGAACCATACACTAAGTAGCGACCAAATCAGTGGATGAAATATTGGAAGGTGAAGTAGATAAATACAGTACAACCAGGCCCCCACAGAGTGTGACTGGGAGAAGGCAGCAAGACACATGGCTGTAGATTGCCCTTCTCCGCCCTGTGGCCGCGAGCTCTCGACCACGGGAGAGGCAGCAAAGAGACCTCACTGAAAGTAACACTCTTCTTAGTAGCCTGGATGGTGCCATATGTGACCGGGTACACTCACGCCTGCTGTCAAGGCTAGATACAAAGTGGAAGGGCAGACGGATCAGCGTTGCATTACTCAGAGTTACTGCTTGGCTTGCTAGATACCCCAGGAAGACTGCTGACTTTATATTTAAAAACAGCTGTCTACGTAAATTCCCTGCACGGTCTGTCGTATGGGGCGCTGGATGCGTCTGATCGAAGATCAGTCATCTTGTACCTGTTATGGTCAAGTGGTTTTTACTACCTTAGTGATCTAGCAAGGGAATGCGGTATAACTGGTAGAGGTACTGCATGGTACATCGCTTCCTAATCAAGCGTTTCTTATTTTCGCCTAATATTTCGATCTTATAAGACTAGTACTGTCTTCCCCTCCAACTTAGGATTAATCTATTGCTTTATGAATTCATTCCTGTCTGTATCTGTCTACCCCCACCTAGGAAAACCGCCTGCTATATTGTCTGTTGAAGGATAGCCTACCAAGCCTAGATATACTGGGCAATACAATCTCATATAGTCTCGACTTTGACCGGGAAAAAAGTTACATAAAGGTAGATTAATCAGGTCTCCACAGCGAATGTAAGCCACTCGTAAACATTGGAAACTTTGCGCTCCCTCTGGCGAGGACCGAAAAGGCTGGATTCGGTATCTTACACAGCTGCCTAGCTGCCTGTGTCGCAGCAAATATGGCGCGTACAGGGTAAGAGGCGCTCCTTCTGACCCAGTAATCCATGTATTGTAGCCTGGGATGAATCACCCTGAATCTTGACCCCTGGTTAGTGCTGCCAATAGTACTTGGAACTCACTTCTTAGTCTGCCTGGATGCATATTAAACTAGGATTAGCCCTCCAATTATTACTTGATAAACGAATCCACCAGCCTGGCAGAGAGCTCTTCCATCCAACCCAGGAGTTCAATCTCGATCCACTTGACGTAGCTTCAGCGTTTCCCACGTTGGGTAGAACACTTCCAGTGGGAGTAGTTACAACAGCCAACACAGCCCTCAAGTGTTGGTGTTTCATAGCATAGTCATAATATTTAAGCAGCCCAATCCGGATATTTACAGCGTAGTGGCCTTAGATTACGTGCCGCCCTGGAGATCACGCCTATTCCTCACTTGCCTGGCGGTTAGGTATGTGAGGTGTTTAAATGCTCATGTTCCGGAAGAAGCATTGATATTCAAAGACTGCTTGAAGTTCAACATCTTTCAATGAGTGACAATAGTTGGGATGCTGCAGCACCACTACAAAACTTGATCAACTAGCTCTTCATCCACACTGTCTCCTCAGCAAATGCAACTATCTCCTTGGCAGGCGCAACTGTCTCCTCGCGACAGACGCAATCTAAGTAGCAATGCAATTCAACTGGTTGCCCTGCCACTCGCATTCTGTGCGATCATGGTTAGTAACTTCTATCAGATGTGAAAATTGTAGGGACAAGATACTTACTGCCAGAGATAACCTTTGATTTGTCGCTAGGACCGCTATGGTACTTGCAACTGGAGCCCTTCTTGTGCTTGCAGTTATTGGGACAGTTGCAAGCATAGACTGCACGAGATATTAATATAATGTCTTTGTACTACATGATCAGAGGGACCAACAAGGGGAGGTAGCAATTTGAATAGCGGCTACATCACGCGGAACCTCGACAGAAGCTCCAATAACCTGGGTGGCAGCAAGGAGCGCGATAGCAGAAAAGAGGGCGGTACTGAGATGCATCTTGAAGAGGCTTTCTGATGAACTTTCAAGTAATGTTTAAGAGTGATGGATGAAGATCTTGGAAATAAAATTCAGAACCGAGGATTCTTTGGCCTTCTTATATGTGTTGTCTGTCTGATCTATTGACAGTAGGGGAGTGGTTGTGCCGTAGGATAGATATTAACCAACATTTATCCCTCTTTTTTATTATCACTAAACACAGAACAGAACTAACAATTTAGTCCACGATCCTCCTCTATCCTAAAGCAATTTAGAGGGAGAAAGAAGAAGAAGGGGAAAAAGCCTCATCTGACCAACATATTACAACCCTAGTTCGAGTTGCAGAGGAGCATTTACTAAGTTCAGACTACAGCACAGTTATCATGCATATCTATTGCGTTCTCTATAATACCCTTCCAAGAATCACCAACACTTCTACACTCACTCTGACTCGCGCTCTGAAGCCCTGGGACTAGTATTATACCCCTAGACTGGTGTGATTGGGGCAACGAGCCACCTAGTTGGGATAGTGCGCGAGACTTTTCTAGGTTCTGCTTCCCGGTCTCGGATGTAACATGTGAGAGTCGGAATATTATCATGTTATCCAACAGGCTAATGTTTATCCATCGCACCCTCGCGCAGAATGTTGCGTCCCGGACTGTAGTATTCTCGTTGGAGGGGGTCGCTGGCGTTGCACTAGTTCGCAAGGAATTGTACTTTTTATCGGTAACTTCCCTCTTTCCCGCCTCCCACGCTGTGATAAGGTGACTTAAAGCATTTCGGGGATGGGGTCGTGATATCTGATCTTAGGCTAAGAGAAACAGGGTACTTTTCCATAGTGCTTATTTTCGAAGCTTACACCCCTGTCAAGTTGTCAGGCAACAGGCATAGGAATAACAAATCGGAGAATAAAATAGTAATCTGATTCTTACGGACTCTAATACATAATTCACTCTTTTATAGTGAATATGTCAGCATTATCTACGCGCTGGTTTATATAGGCAACATACGTATGAATACTTTGATTGATATGTGAGGAGGTGTGGTTATCTTATCCAGAGCCTATAGTTATAACATTGACTTTATAATCTAAGAAACTTTTACACAAAATTAAGCTTAAAACTCATCACTTATGGTTCCCAAGGTACGTGCTCAGTTGCAGAGCTAATGGACCCTAAGGGATAATTTCACATCACTGACAACAGAGTGGCACAATCATATTTGTTGAAAGAATAATATCTCTATTATAGAATGCAACCATAAAATAGCTGATTCACCGGGAGAAAGAAGAGGAAAATGAAAATGCCTCATCTAACTACCCATGCTATAACCCTGGTAGGAATTGTGGAGGAGTATGTAGTGAAGTAAAGCTGTAGCATGATCATTATATGTCTATGTTGCTTTCACTATACTAATTCTGGTAAGAAACATCACTTCTCCCCCTGCCCTGACGTATGCCCTAGGACCCTGGGACTAGCGCGCACCTCCTATCTAGGTTGTGATTGGGGCAAAGAATTACCTAGTCTAATATAGTGCTCGACCCTTCTCTAGGTTCCGCTTTTTGGCCCCAGCGCACTAGGTAACATGGTGAGAGTTCGATGTCAATCATGCTATAACTATTACTTATTTTCAAACTGTATACTAAACTCCGCTTACTGCTCTATTCCAAACATTAAAGACCATTACCCTCCACTGCCACCACCAACAATGGCAAAGATCCATTATTGGCTGATAGGTGGCAGTATACAAAAGGGCAAGAATCATTCCCTGTATTATGATAGTCTTATTTGGTTTGTCTTAGGTATCTAAGGACCAGAGATAGTACTTTCTTTATCCTAATTGAGAATACCAAGTCCCTTACTATACTTGATGGATATCTCGCGAACCGTATACATAGTCTGAGGATTTAAGATTCCAACCAATAATGGAAATCATCAGGAAGTATCAACTAATCCTAGCCATCTTCTCTTCCCGTATGTGCCGAGAAGAAGAGAAGACGGGGCGGGAGAAAAAGAAGCTCACAAACCCCTGTCGATAACAGATGAAATGCATGAAATCAGAAAGGGATTTGGGAAAAAATGTCAGGCCATTCTGATGACTGACTTGCCCTTTGCATCTTAGTATGTCTCTGATTAATTTAGTTATCATTCAACCCTGTCCAGACAGGACTTAGTTTGTTGGTTTGTTGGTTTCTTACATGCTTTGGCATTCGGCTCGCCTCATTGGAAGGTGTCTGCCCAGGGTTCCCATCAACAGACTAACGCGTAGCTATCTAATGTAGTATTCCGGAGTAGTTAGAGGCCGCTGGCTGTGCATTGCATTGCGCCAGCGCACAAAGAATCATATAGTCATACCCCTCATCCGTACTTCCGGACCTTCCGCTCCAATGCCTCGACAGCATGGACTTTAAGCAAATCAGCTTTGGGATCAGCTACCTTCCAAAGGTGGTCTCTAGTCTCCG
The DNA here is from genome assembly GCA_014250555.1 of Aspergillus oerlinghausenensis. NCBI lineage: Eukaryota > Fungi > Ascomycota > Eurotiomycetes > Eurotiales > Aspergillaceae > Aspergillus > Aspergillus oerlinghausenensis. The sequence goes on from JAAKEQ010000067.1 coordinate 51,566, forward strand.
TACCTGGGATTCCACGCTACCGAGAGTCAGTCATCTGCGCGAGTTCTGGCATATCTTATGGGCAATATGGGTATAAATACTTTGATTGACATCCAGAATATGTGGTTGACTTCTCCAGAGCTGAAACAAACACTGAGTTCACAAGCTCAATCTGAGAATCTTTTTATACAAACAAACTCAAACTCAAGCAGATTCCTATCTCTCAATCATGCATTCATTTTTACTCGCAGTGCTGGGCTTGATGGCAACATCATCACTCGCGGCTCCCAGGGTAGCCGCTCAGGAGGGCATTAGTGCTTTCGAGGCCATGGGCAACTTGAAATCAGGACCTCATGTATATGTCCATATCGCTGACGACGGAGTGGCACGAGCTTACGACGAGAACGAATCCGTTATCGACTATATTCCCTTGACCAACGACCAGCTTAAGCAGCTGCTCAAGAACCTTCCAGAACCATGGAAGAAGGAAGCGGATCATTTGCACGCTGTTTTCGATGGCGTCGATGGACGTCAAGTTACAGATGAGAAACAGTTGCTTGACCCTCCTGCTGAGCTTCGAAATCCCATGCCTCGTCAGGCACTCCAGTCTAAGCGCGCCGCCGACCCTCTCCAACAGGCCGACTGGTACTGCAGAGGCCAACCCTGCACTAATGATCCAGCTTGCCAATTCATGGGCTGCTCACATTGTGCGCGGCTGGATGCTGTCCTTCCGGGGGGAACGGGTGTTTGCGTTTAGTGAAAGCATACTTTCTGTTGCCCTCGCATCTCGCCACTTTTCTAAATAGGCTGGTGCCTCACATTTCGTTAAAAGCAGAGCTGTGGGATCTGCACAAACTGTCCAAACAGCCTTTTTTAAAAGGTGTACGCTGGATCTCTAGGGTGTGAAGGGTTCGGGGTATCGGGTTGTTGGGATTAAGATGGGTTATATGTGTAATGATTGTTCAGGAGTCGACACCTGGGAGCCTGAGGCAGACATTGTTTGCTCACTGTTTACAGGCTCACCACTCAGTGAGTGTGCACTTCAACTAATTAGCTGCCTATGAATACAACTCACCTGTTCCCTATACTTTGTTTTCTAGTTGGTTTGCCTACAAATGTCATTTATTGTACTTGACTGAGTGTCATGACTGTATGATTCACTGAAAAATGATGGGTAAAATTGTATCAGAATCCTATGGATTTGCAGGTGATAATTCTAAACAAAAAAGTGAGTTAGGTTTTGTGGCAAGAAGAGTGTATTGAGAGGTGGATGTCCAATGGAACTGACTGTTGGGAAGGTATAGTACAGACCTGTGAGACATTTGCCTAATGAGGTCATGTACCTAGTCAACAAGTGGCTTAAAGGCTCTCTTATACCCCTGTTCAGGGCATGTGACCACTAGTTGTCACATCACCATTTGCACTCTGCTTTAGCTCTAAGAATCAGCTTCACCTCAGGCGAGCCACCCCTCTCAGAGAAGTCTTCACCTTCTTTCGACTACCCTCTCTCTATTATACAGCACAATCAAGAGATCCATCATATCACACAAACAGATCACTTGAATCATGTCTTGCATTGTAAGAGTATTTCTGACAGCTTGCATCTGTACGATACTAACACCATAGTAGAAAGATGACGAGCCATCGCCCTTTCCACCCCTCAGACACTCACCATCGGGCCAAGGCTTCACCCACCTCGCTACTGATGGAGTGTACCGCAGTTTTAGCTCCAGTGGCGAGGTAATAGATTATAAGCAAATGAGCCCGGAGGAAATTACAAAGATGCTGGAATTCTTTGGCAAACATATCGATCCAGACGCTTTTGAGAAGGGTAGGAAGAAATTTGACGGTGTGGACGGCAGAAAGGTGACTGATTTGGAGCAACTGCTTCATCCAGGCCCAGAAATTGGTCCAACAAGATTTAGAGAGTGAAGGCCACATAATTTTGCTGACTTTTATCTGCCTGTCTCGACCTTCTTTCTATGTCTATTTTAGAGGTCCCGTCAAGTATCTTGGTAGCCTGCCCAGAGCCCTTCCCCTTCGATATGTTCGAGGGCTTAGTGGATGTTTGCGGAACTAATAAATGATCTACAATCTGTTCAAGATATGAAGCGGTTATCTCCCAGACCTGGGAAAGGCTCTGACACAAGCTGGATCTATCTCAAAACAAGAGCATACGACTATAGGGTGTGGAAAATCATGAATTGACACGCTCTGTGGAAAGAAACTTTCTGACTTAAATCCTGCTGTATGCAAGACCTTGTTGCAATGTCTCTACAAAACATTCGCAATTTCTCCTCTAGTGCTGGTCGAAAACTTCTCAACCTTGTTGGCAAGGTGACTTTAGAGGATGTTCGATCTGTTAATGGATCCAAAGGTGACCAATGGGTCTCATCAGTGACAAAGATAAGAGACGACGTGGAGTCTCAGGCAAGTGCAATGTATATTCTCTTACGGCCATTCCGCTAATTATCAACAGTATGACACCGCAGTTGGATACGAGATCCAGTATAGCACACACATACTTCCTCCTATCCAGTTTCTGAATTGAACTCTGCAGTCCGCACAAACATGTTTGACGCGCAGATAGCTCTGATGTTATGTCATAAATTTCCCATGTAGGTTCACAAGCAATGCATTGAGTCTTATCTTTCTAGGATGGTCACAACTTGTTATATCCTTTCATTACACAAAGAGCTTACATGGATTCTTATGGGCGTGGACGGGGTGGGGGTCTGTAGATACATATGGTTATGTTCTGCTTGATATAAAAAGGTATATAATTACAGTCTCATCCACCTCGGTAGCATACCGCCAAACAAAACTTGTATTGCGAAGAACTAGTGGAGCTAATGGTAGGAGGCGATTTCCTGTGGTGCTGTCACGGAGGAGAATGCAAACATTGTAAATATTGCTTATTAAGCACTGAGGCCCTCTACTGTTGCCTCCTAGCTCAGGTATCCTAAGAACGAACATCCATAATCAACAATTTGCCGATACGAAGAGTTTTCATCAAATCCAACCAGATAACCATCAGTACCATGTCAAGCAGCCGAAGATATTTATGATTGGCCAAAACTGTGCGTACGGCTGGACCAATAGTCGATCTTATGTGGTCTACCTCTGTTTTGAAGGGAAGCCCAGCGACGAACCAGCCAGGGGATGACGCAGCTCACCTTTCATTCACGCCGTCTTTTAATATTACCTGTTTAGAAGTAGCGAGTGCTCGCTCTTCCTCCACTTGGCCAATTTCCTCCCAATGATGTTCTGCATTATAAAGAGGACTCTGGCCGTTATATCTCACTGTCAACTGGGTCGTATCCGCATATATCCAGAAATCCGAGGTCCCGTTGTCCGACAAGTTAGAATGTCCTCACCGTGGTCTGCAATCGCGTCTACGCTGAGAGAGTTCGCTTCCAGCTCGTGGAATAAACAATCAACCCCAAGCGCAACAGAAAGCCCCCGAGATCTTCCCACCAGTGGATACGAACATATCGACGCTGGACGACTGGTGGAGGAGGAAGAACTGCCTGATTACAGAGCAGACCGGTTTTATCCCATTCACCTGGGCGAGGTCTTTAGGGGTCGGTACCAAGCAATTGCAAAGCTTGGCTTTGGTTCATCATCTACCACTTGGCTCGCTCGAGACTTGAGGCACGCATTATAATGCTCTACTGTTCCATAGCCGAGCTAATTTTCTCAGAGCACACCAGTATGTCGCGCTAAAAGTTTATGTGCGTACATCGCTAGTTCACCGTGAACTGCCGTCATACCACCATATCGCCAGTCGTATCAAGGACAGTACACACGAAGGACGAGGCAATGTGCGCAGACTGTTGGATTCGTTCGTCGTTAATGGTCCTGATGGCGACCATATTGTCCTTGTCTATGAACCCGCACAAATGAGCCTCCGCGACATGAAAGTCGTATTTCGCCCGGAAGGATTTGACGAAGACTTCGTCAGGGGCGCTATCATTGAGCTCTTGAAGGCTCTCGATTTCCTGCATACACATGGGGAGATCGTCCACACCGGTATCTGTCCTGTCGACGAAAGTCCATTAAAACTCGACCCTAACTGCTACTATGGTTGAATCTAGATATCCACCCTGGGAATATGCTGCTTGGTGTCTTCGATAACAGCATTTTTCAGTCCATTGAAGAGAAGGAATACACCCATCCGGTGCCCCGGAAACAAGTGTCTCCTACCCGGACAATCTATCTTTCCCGGCTGATGCGACCTAAGGAAGGTCCAATGCTGTTATCCGACTTCGGTGAAGCCAGAATCGGTCGTGGACCTCACGGTGGGGACATCATGCCCTTAGAATACCGTGCCCCTGAGACGTTACTTTATGTGGGCTGGAGCTATCCGGTTGATATATGGAGCGTCGGCCTCACGGTAAGTATATTCATCGGCGGTACTCCTGCTACTGTAATGAACAACTAACTTTGTTTCTGTGGGAAGGCGTGGGACCTCCTGGAGCCAAAAAGGTTGTTTACTGCACGTGATGATGATGGCGATCTCTACGATGCTGCTCATTTGGCCCAAATGATCGCAGCATTAGGTCCTCCTCCCGTGGAATTCCTCGCGAAAAACCCAGAGAGAAGAGCAGACTTTTGGGACGACGAAGGTACGTTGAGCACCCGGGGCTGCGGTTGTACTCAACTATATGACTATGGTCTACGTTCCGTACTAACCTCCATCGCTTCAGGAAAATGGCTGGGCCTTGCGCCCATACCAGAGGCTCGAACCATGGAAGCCCTTGAATGTCGTTTGAAAGACAAAGACAAAGCGGGCTTCCTTAGATTCATTCGGAGGGCATTGACCTGGATGCCGGAAGAGAGAGCAACTGCTAAGGAGCTTCTACAAGACCCATGGTTGACAGGAGGAAATCACTAGCACTCCTTCCAGCTATATCCATATTAGAGACTATTACTTTCGGGTTATCCCGAATACTTATGTCCCCGATCTAGTTGTTTTAACATACCTCTCAGTCGGTACCGAGTTGGAAGAGACGAGTCAGGAAGCCAGCCAAATTCAGCATGGAACCTACTGCATTTACGACGTAGAAGAACTCCTTATGATCGCTGTCTTGGCCCGGGGATGGCGGAAGAAGTTCTCCGTAATGCCTGGGGTTCGACTTGAAAGTATCTCGTGATTGTAGCTATATTGATAGGCATCAGCAAAAGAGCCAAGATTAATTCACATCAATAACATTATGTTCTACATCTTGTTCATCATTCCACATCCTTGATGATACATACTTCGGGGGTAAGGAGCATCGAACCCATTATCTACTGGCCAGGATCTCTTCGGCTTCTGCTCAGTAATCATCAATTCGGAAAACTCTCACCGATCGCTGCCAAGATTCAACCTGTTCTCTACTTTACAAGTTCACTCTAGGTATATAATGGTTTTGGATGAGGATACAGTAATTGAAGTACTTTCAACTGCTGACCCCAGGGGTGGTGCTTCATTCTGAGGTTGGTGCACCAATCTGCTCACACATCAACACCGCTAATCAGAATGATAGAAAGTAAGGTCGACCTTTCAACTCTTTCTCCTTCGTGGTTCCCCGACAGAGCACAGCCAGATCATGTCATCCAAGTTAGCACTGCCTCAGACAAGCCCAAGGTTACCTTGCAGCGCCAACTCATGCCCCGACCATCCACTTGTTTCGCAAACGGATTGATTTCAACATTGCAGAACCGGAGTCGATGGCTAGACACATCTTGATACTCACATTGGCCTTCTACCAACCTAGCTGCCTCAGCTCTTGCTCAATTGTGGCCTGGAAAACCTTACTCTGGGATTGAACTACCTGGGTATCTACAGACTAGGTCGATAACCCACTTCCACCTGAAGAATTTCATCAGTGCAGCAGCCTCCTTTTTGGCAGTGTACTGATTATAATAACACTCTAATGTCTACTAACATAAGCCTAACGCAGTGGCTTGGAAGCAGTTCCATCTCAACAATGGGTTTATAGGAGCACGCGCTGGCTGAGTAAGATGAAAGTAAAATTTCCGTTATCCGAGTAAGGGTCTGCCCAAGGACTAAGTTCTCCATGATTGTACAGGGCCGGGAACCCATGGCTTAGGTTCTAAAGATGGGAGAACCTAGCCAACCTGCGAATAATACAACCCTATAATTGAGTCTTTAATGTTTGCTCGGTATCACTAACTACAAGATCATGTCTACTCATAACACCTTAAATATCATCCCGGTCTCTACTGCTGGCGACGCATCTGATACTTTGCACATTGGCTAACATCTTCTGTAAGTCTGATTATCCAAGAAATATAATAGATACACCTTAGTCTTTTTGCTTTCCTTTAGTACAGGGGCACCTAAATTTCCAAGACAAGAGGCATATGTGATCTATCGTTCAATCACGCGGAGAGCCAAAAACCTCCATGTGGATGCGGTCCTGTGCCACACCCAGGGCCTCCAAACTCCTGCTCTGGGCCTTCATGAAAGGTTGCGGCCCGCAGATGTAGTAGTCTGCATCAGACAGAACAGCCTTGTCTTTGATCTGAGTCAAATCCACACGCCCGGTATAATCGTAGTCCACACCTTGGGTATCACCTTCGGCGGCATTTTCATAAAAGACTATGCGGCTAACGGTTGGATTTTCCGCGACGATCCGGTTCAGATCGGTCTTCATGGCGTGGACACGACCATTTCGTGCCGCATGGATGAACACAACGCGCCGAGATTGACCTTGTTGGCTAACGATGCTTTTTAACATCGACATCATGGGCGTCAAGCCCACGCCGCCGCTAATTAGTACGGCTGGAGTGGTGGCGTTAAGATCCAGCACGAAGTCACCGAATGGCATGCTCACGTCCAGCTCCGCGCCAACAGGCAGTGACTCGTGGAGAACATTCGAGATCCGACCGGCTGGCCGCAAATCACTCGCACTCTCTCGCTTGACTGAAATCCGGAAGTGTTCGCCGTTCGGAATGTCCGACAAACTGTATTGCCGAGGCTGATAGGAGCCTAGCTCGGGAACATAGCATCGTACGCTCACAAACTGGCCTGGATGGTATTTGGGCAGAGCGCCCTTATCGACAGGGGTAAGATAGAAGGAAACGATTTCTTCGCTCTCAGAGGTCTTTTGAGAGACAAAGAACTTCCGCCATCCGTTCCAGCCCCCAGGTGTCTTGAGATTCTGTTTGTAGAGTTCATCCTCGAAGTTGATAAACATGTCGGCCAGCTCCTGGTAGGCCGCAGCCCACGCATCAAGTACTTGCTCGTTGACGGCGGGTCCCAGGACATCCTTGATTGAGACGAGAAGATGCTGGCCGACAATCGGGTAATGCTCAGGCAGAACGCCCAAACTGGCATGTTTGTGGCCAATGCGCGAAACCGCCGTACTCAAGGCCTCGGGCTGGTCGATGTTGGATGCATACGCCCACACAGCATGCGCCAGGGCTGCAGGCTGCTCGCCAGTTGCTTGATGGGCGGTGTTGAAAATGTTTTTGAGTTCGGGATGTGCCTCAAGCAGGCGCTTGTAGAAGAGGGTGGTGATAGCCACGCCATGCTCCTGTAGTGCGGGAATTGTCGACTTGACGATCTCCTTTTGCTGTGTCGTGAGCCCCCTCCGCGGCAGGGTCACAGGGATGCGTCGCGCGAGCGTTGAGAGCGCTACTCGACGACAGAAGACATTCATGGACATGTCAACAACGCTGCAAAATTGGTCGATTTGTAGGAGACTGATTTGAGCTGGAAAAAATTCTTTTACTCCATGCCGTAGACGGGATTTGTGACTCACTTTATTACATGTAAACATCGGGCAAAAGGGTTCTTACATCATCACCTGTCATATACGCTCTCCATCTCCGCGGAGGTACCATACCTTGAAGGGATTCCTGTTCCTAATGACCCCAGTTTCGGCCGGAGAATGTCCTTAATTAAGTATGAGGTGAGATGGAATTGGACTCAAGCAGGCGAATTAACGACCCCAACATTGCCAATTCTTTGTTTTATTGTTGATATGACCAATACCTCGTTTACAGAAACCCCTTTTTGCAATCGAGAAGGTAACTCGGCGTCTATATCTAGCCACAAAGACGGAAATTGCAATGAACGGTCATTATGGTTGCCTGCTGTCATTCTACTCGATGAATTTCACTGCCTTGACGAAAAGCAGATATCGGGTATCCCAAACATTGACGTAGGGAGTAGCGAGAACCTCTCACTGCACGAGACCAAGGACTATTTCGATGCCCTTCTTGCCCTGGCTGTGATAGCTCGTCAACTTACACAGACGTTGTGCAGCCCTTTTCAATCGAGAAGGTGCCATCCTCAATGACATCCGCAATTTGTACGAGAAACTGGATGATTGGAGGGACAGCTGCTGTCCGCGACATTAACGGAGGTACACAGACATTGCAGGTAGATTCAATCCCACTGAAATTAGCGAGCCAAAGTCCAGTCGAACGGGGGAATATACCCACCTTGATCGAGGGTTTTATGGGCTCTGGAGCTCCGCTGTCGACTGATGATCGAAGACTGTGTCTCGGAATTTGGTCTACCGGATAAAACCAGCTTGGAGGCCGAAGTGCTCGCCAGAGGAGTGGAATATGAAAGTTTGCGCGCATTAAACGGGATGGTCAACATATGCCAGTGGATGACGCAGCACGAAACCCACATTGCACAGTTACTGTGAGATGCTGCAGCGACGGCAACAGCGCATCGAGATACGGCGCATGTCTTTGAGCGAATCGACAGAAAGGGAGTTGCTTGATTACAGGTTGAGTCTACTCTAGACTTTATGGTGCAATACTATTGACATGAAGTTCATCAGAGCAAGAATATATAACAACATGTGTAAATGCTAGAAGATGCATGAGCTTTGATAATCAATAGTACTAGCAAATCAGGCCAGGAAAAATTGCATTTACCTGACTATTTCCATGAAGCAATGTCCAGTTTGACCAGACTATGGGTAAACCCACAAGACAATCATAACGCAACTGGCCCTTATCAATACACCTTAATTCATGAATACAACAAATTCCAGCAATCGTAGACTTCCGTGATCAACATTGCTGTCATATGATGATAGCAGGCTCATTTGGTGGGCTTTAGTCTCGCTACGAGCCGTGCCGACAAGGATCACCAACACTAAGCACAGACTAGGCAGGGATCACAAGAACTAAGCTACGTATCAAGGCCAAGGGACGGAAACCGGACTCTTAGCAAGCTTGATTGATTAGTGGCTGATTTGGCTGGCAAATGTGGGATTGAGTTTCTGTACTCCGTACTACTCTTGACTCTGGACCAGTGGAGTGATGGACCAGACTGTAGGTCAAAATTCATTTATCCATAATAAAACACAGTTGGATAACAGAAAGCATCGCAGTAGAAGTGAAGTTACTTATAATAAACAGTAAACAAGCATCATCTACTCCGCTCGCACCTTAACCATTGGCCCCTGCCAGCGTTTCCGTCCTCGGACAAGCCAGTCACCAATTGCAAAGACCAGGGCAGCCAAAAACACCGGCGCCGCGTAATTCATATTCTTCGCCGTGACAGGGTAATTCGGCGGAAACGGAAGAAATATAATAATATACACTCCGTACACAATCGCAAAGACATTGATGGGGATACCCCAATGACCCAGACGGAACGAACCCCACCGAATCTCCTGCGGGGCACGCAGACGCTTGATGAGCAGGAAGATCACCGGAATCAGGTACGAGATGTACTGTCCCAGAGTGGTGAGGGACAGGAGCGCGTTAAACGCGGTGGTGGAGCCGATGTTGATCAGCGCCAGGAGGACGGTGATCATGGCGACGAGGAAAAGCGCGCGCAGCGGGATCTTGTAGCGGGGGGAGATGTACGCGAAGAAGCTGGAGAAGGGGAGGCCCTCGTCGCGGGCAAAGGCCCAGGTGAGTCGGGTTACTGAGGCGAGGCCGTTGAAGAGTGCGATGAAGCCCGGAAGGACGAGCGTCATCATGAGGACTGAGGCGGCGGCGTTGGATTTGGTCGCTGCGTAGAAGATCTCGAGGATTGGGTAGCCGGTGGGAGTCTCGAGGGCGTCGCTCAGGCTGCCCATTGTGTACATGAGTCCGATGGTGAATCCGAGGGCGACGCAGCCGTTGATCAGTACGCTGTAGACCATTGATCGGGGGACTGCTCGAGGGGCGTCTCGGACTTCCTCCGCCATGTGTACGACTCCGTCAAATCCTATTTAATTGTCAGCGCAAAAGCAGATAGTGGTATTGGAAGACAGTTCTCTACCGCCCAGAGTGTAGACTGCGGTCAAAAGACCCACAGACCAGATGACCCCGTCATTCTTCCAGCCGCTCATGGAGTTCTCGAAATGTGTCCAGACAAATCCCGAAGAATTGCGAGATCCCAAGACGATCAGAGTAATCAGGACGGCTGGGAAGAACAGAATATGGATGATACCGCCAATTACCTCGACGGGCGACAGAAGGCGACGGGCGTAAATATTCACAGCCACAGGGATGAGAAGGACCGCCCAGATAATGAGAGTCGCGTGCCAAGGCTTGGGAACATACTCCGAGTGGTTTTGAATGACCAGAGCCTGGATCTGGGTGCCGATCAGGTAGGGAGAGGTGGCCACGTTCGCCCACCAGGAGAACATCTACCTTGTTAGTATCGCTTTAACTTTTGTGGACGTTTTCATACCGTAATCCATCCTATGCTTGGTCAGCCAGGCTCATGTATTTCGCTATGAGACACACCTTGGATAAAGCTCAGGAATCGAGGCGCAAACGGTGCGAGATCATATGTCCAGTGGTACTGGGCTCCGGCCACAGGAGTACTACTAGATCAGCAGAGAGTCATCTGTTATTTGACAGGTTACTCACATTGATGCCAGTTCCGCCAGAGACAGGGCAATGCCCAGAGAACCCACAATCGCCAGCATGAGCCCATAAATGAGAACAACAGGCCCCCCGTTCTCTAAACCAGCAAACATACTCGCCCCGATAGCCTCCCAGGACGCTTGGAGGGTTGCCGCGAATGCCAGCATGGGCAGGAAACTGAGATATCTCTGCTTGCGGTTAGATCACAGGCCAGCTGGCTTCCTTTTGTGCATACCTCCAGGCGTGGTTTTGACTGGTATCCATTTTCGTGAGGATATTTCGATTCAACGATATTGTCCTGCGGTGACTTGAAGCCATTCCCCTTTCCATGGCCATACGCCAGTTCAATCCCGTTGTTATCCATCCTTGATGGAGAGTGTCCGCGAAAACTCGTGACACAATGGACGGAGGAGAGTTTGATGGGAGAAGAAAAAGAAAAAGCCTCAAAAGGTGGCAAGGGGCGGTAAAATGGAAAAATACCAGCCAGGAGGCAAAGGAGGGGGAGAGCATACCTATGAGTTAGTGCGACGAACCCTGGCCGCTTATCCTGGCTTAGCATGACGCCGTTGCGCGCATCCTGGTCTCTATATGCGGACTAATATCTATCCCGGTCAGTTTGAAATTGCGAACCGGCCAGAGTTATTTGCGATTGAAAATCACTTCCATTTATCGGAAAAGGACCTTTTGAGGTTGTGGTCCGGACTAGGATGCATGGAGTCGCAAGCGCACAGGGGCCAGAGTGTGGTCTGACTGCCCAAGATTCTCCCTCTCCGGCTCAAAAGATGGCCAAAATGCTTTTATATTGATGCCAACGTCTTGTTACTTTACTTTATCGAAGTGGCTGATATTTTGACTGTGTTATTGCTGCTATTGCCCATCTTGCGGCTGCCATGGCGGAGGCCTCTCTCTTGCCGCCGCTGGGGCAGATTACGCCAAATAATCATGGCGCGATCGTGTCACTTTTCACCTTTATATCTCTGTCCTGTACGTTAATTGTGGTGCTGGCAAAGATCGCGTCGATGCTCTATCTGAAGCGCTCAGTCCCTTCAGTAGACATTCCAATTTGGATCTGCCTGGTACGAAGAACTGCCTCTAGAGCCAGCTTATGACCCTAACACGCGCAGATTGTTGCATTTGTTCAGAGCATTCTAATCCAGGTCGCCGTCAATCGTGGCATGGGGAGACATCGCAGTGAGGTTTCGAGTGACTCATTTGATGCATATAACAAGGTACATCAATCGCATTCAGTGGTGCCAGGAAGCTCACATGCCAACATTGACAACATATCTTCAGCTCAACTACACGGCCGAGCTTCTCTTGCTCCTCGTGCTCGCACTGTCAAAAGTGTCAACCGGCAATCTCATCCGCTCGATCAGCCCGAGCAAATCAATTCTTCGATGGTGTTTCATGGTACAGATCAGAGTCGGTGTCTGGACGCTACTCGCGCTCTTCGGGACTGCCTTTCAATGTCGTGCCCCATACTGGGAGTATTCGCCAGGCCTCTGCATAGGAAATGTTGGCCCGTACGCCCCGACCAAAAACATCATTGAACGTTGCTCAGATTTCTAGGGTGCGGTCGTATACCCGATCATGATCCTTAACATGGTACTCGACGCAGCTCTTGTCGTCCTTCCAATTGTAATGCTATGGAATGTGCAAATGCCTCGAGTCCAGCGCCTCAAGGTTTCGTCAGCATTTGCGTCTCGTTCATTGTGGGTTTAAACTCAGCCACTTAGGGATATTGCTAACGAGCCAAGGGTCATTGTCGTGAATATTGTCCAAATGACGTATTTGAAGCAATACCTCAATTCAACCGATTCAACCTGTATGGCGGTCCTCTCCAGTGTTTGCATCGACGCTTACCAGTGTGCATACAGGGACAATTGTCAGCGCGACTGCTTGCAACCAGTCTGTTTCCTTCCCCCTGTACGGTGGGACTATATCAAACCTAACAACTGACGTCTAGGGCAATGATGAACATCAGTATCATCACCGCTTGCATCCCGAGTCTCTACCGCGTGATCACCAGTCTAGCCCTAGGAATGAACACTGTCCATATGCCCGAGGGGACGGAGCTGAGCTCCACAGCAAACTCCAAGAAAGCCAACTCGCATTCAACGTCCAAATCCTTCAGATCGTCCAGGCCGAGTCGCCGCCGAGAGAGTACCTTGATATCAAACATAAGCACAGTCACGCGCAACGCAGACAGAGATGAGAGCACTGAAAGCACTAAAGGGATGGTGAGGCAGCTTTGAGGTGTAGGAAATAACCACAGAAGGATGTTAGATTCTTCCTGACTACTAATGGCGTTACTGGTTGGCTATAATATCATGAAGCTATGACACATTTTATGAACGAAGCTGCTTATGCTAAATTCGATCATAGTCTAGTAATATCCGGTCATCCTTCCACATACCTATTGTGTAGCACAATCTATCTCACTCATGTTCTAGGCGCTAGACTGTATTAATATAATGGTTACCACCACTATCTCCTAGGCCTATAACAAGACCCTAGCGCCCGGGCCCGCCTACCCCTAACTAATGGGGCTAGCGCCTGCCATGCCCCCGCCGAGTATAAAGCGTACGTGAGAACTAAAAGCTGCTACGAGTGGAATGTAGCACGGATGGGGAGAGAAAATCCGTGGGTGTGTTGGAAAGAGACTTTTTTTCAGTCTGAGTTTGTTTATATCAATAGCCAACCTCTGTTCATGAACACCCTTTAAGAAAAGTCTGATCTACACCACAACCGCTTCTCCACGATAGGTGGTCCTGAAATTGGAACAACTAATTGCCAGTAAGTGTTCGCATATTTGGTGGAACGGTCCTAATCCCCGGGTGACTATGGTTCGTAACAAAGCTGTGCCACTGCAATGATTCCGCAGACGATAATCTCTGGAATAATCACTAGTAGTAGGTTCCAGCTTGTAGTGGCCTAAGCTTCATGGAGTGTGCCCACCTACTTGTGTACCTACAGCTTTGATATTAATTTGATAGCGAAAGGCAGTTGATGGTTTAGAAGATCCAGGGCTTCAGACCAACATACATGCGGGATTCAAAATTGGGCAGGTGCTCCTTATGCATTCTTCGCCGACGCAAGTTGCCCCTCTGGTCTGTAATGGTAGACCCTACATATTGTAAAGCTATTTAATGCCCTGCTAGCCGAAAAGAGTATGTTGCATGCATATAGCATTAGCTGCTGTGATAACAGCAGGGACTCGTTCAAAGACAGATTCGGTTTTGAGCAAGACGACACGGTATTTCCGCGGATACCATCTTGTTCCACGCAAACATGGTTGTTACTAGCTCTGGCCTTCTGAGCAGGGGTCTTAATATCCATAATACCGGCCGTATGGCTTGCCGTGACATAACTGCTAAGGAAAATGCCGAGCTATGTATTATGAATTGTCTTTATCAAGTGGAAATAGTGATTATAACCATTCACGGGTAGCATAATACCCAGCCGGTCGTATCCAGGCCCTGCTGAGGCTTGCAGTCCAAACGTCCCATCTCAAGAGGTGTCTCTCGCTGGACGTATAGAGCCTCGTTTTCCAACTACTCTTGCCATACCTTGTCCAGTTTACAACATGCGTGGAAGCCTTGCTATAAGTGAGAATAAGATGGATATTTACGCCGGGCTACGTTCAATGTAATGACGATGTCAGGAAGTATAAATAGGTTGATTAATATTGTTGGTATACCAACTACAGAATGATCTAGGCTTGTCTGTCATGTAGTCAAGTGCTTTCTTTTCCTACTAATTTTAGCTGACTTAGTCAATGAGCCTGTATTTACTGACATTATAACAGCCACAGCACTAGGTAGCATAAAATTGATGATTATTAGGTGAGCAATAAATGGAGCTCAATCACCAACGCGCCACTGAAGAGGTACCCAGTCCATTCGCTGCCTTGGCTAATGGTCGTCTCTAACGTAGCTTGTGTCTATATAAAGTCGTTTCCTACTACCTCATCATAGATGTTAGCCTGAAGCTAGCTAAAAAGCCTTACTGTATTAGGCTGCTGGTTGAAATAATAATACTAATCCTCTATATCTTAGGCTTAATATTATTTGGGTTCTTTGCCTCATTGGGTTTATAGATAGAACCTTTAATGATAACGTATCCATCTTCATTACTGGCTCTGGGAATACGGCAGGATATCCCTGGACTTTCTTATAATATACTGAAATCGTCGTTTGATCATCCACCAATAAAGCTAAAAATAATCAAAGACAACAGGGTGTGATCTAAAGGGGATCTTCTTGTACTAAGAAGTGTTAACACGCCACCTTCTACAGGGGAGGCCCTTATTCAGGATCCAGAGAAACTAAAGCTATTCATCGGGGATTTCCCCTCAGATGCGGAATATGACTGGGGCTTGGGTGGTATCTTGGTTCAGAGCGAGGGACGAACGAGAAGGTCCAAGGGCACTATGATTTAGAGCGGCATGCCGAACCTTTTTTGGGTAACTTCCCTGTAGAATCTAGGTTGGAAGTGCTGATCGCTGACATTTCCAGTTCATTGACCGGGCAAGAGGACTGTGTGGTGTCATTAGTATGCAGTTACTGCCCCTCACCAATCCAAGAGCACAGGAACTTATAAGGTTATTTGAGGAAGGAAAGCTAACAAGTCAGGTTGTTTAGACCAGTAATAGCTATAACATATAACATTACCACTACTTATAGGGCTCACTGCATATATAAGAAGACAGGGTAACATTCTCAACTTCATATAAGATTCTGCCTTCTAGATATTTACTCAGAATCATCCAGCATTAGTGATTCAGATACAGCTTTTGAGCAGTGTGCCAGCTAAATATTAGATCTTTGGCCCAGGCGAACTAAAATCTGACATCTACGTATCTGGAACAATCCTCCCCCACTACAGGGATTATCGGCCGCCTCAAGTGACTAAAGAAGGTTAGTGAGCTGAGTGGCAGGGATCAGATAAACAGATTCAGAGAGGGGAAGCCTGAATCCTTTTCAGTCCTTCAACCACTTCTCTATCACACACACACCAAAATTACATCATCAGATCCCGGTCATAATGCAATCCGCTGCTACAAACCCAGAGATGATCCACGTTGTCTGCAAGGCCAACAACCGACAGCATGCTGTGGTAGATATTCCTTCACCAGTAGACCAAAAGCTGCCTTCCTCGTCGCTCCGTGCGCGACCAATCCTTCTAGGATTAACTTCCAACAACCTCAGTTACGCCCGTGGAGGAGATTTACTGCATTGGTATGTTGACCTGGCTTCTATAGCCTTTGTGCTTACTGACAGCCACAGGTGGAAAACGTACCCGGTGCCACCTGCCGCGCCATCTCCATACAACGATCAGTCTTCCTGGGGCATCGTCCCCGCATGGGGATACGCCACCGTCACCGAAAGCGATGTTCTCGGAATCCCACCAGATTCCCTCATCTGGGGATACTGGCCTACCTCGACGTCGCCCACTCTCCTGCACTTGGAACCTAGCGAGCCAGATGGCCACTGGGTGGAGGTTAGCAGCCATAGACAGCAGCTGATGCCTATATACAATCGCTACGAACTGATACCCTCCGATGAAGAAAAGAAGTTGGATGAGAGAGCGTGGAGTGCCCTCTTCCGAGGGGTCTGGGTCGCCGGATACCTGCTGAGTGAGTATGTGTTTCCTCCTGACCTGCGAGCACGACAACCAGTCCATCCACTTGGCGCGGCGAGCAAACTACCCTGGTCTGCAGATGATGCGGACCTCTCATCTGCAGTTGTGGTGGTTTTAGGTGCGTCGACCAAGACTGCGCGCTCCTTCTCGTGGTGTCTCTTTGACAGGCCCAGGGCGAGTGGACCGCTGGGATTAGTACAAGTTACTTCGTCGCCTGGTGTTTTGCAGCAGGTAGCAGGTAGAAAAGGCTGGGGGGATATCTCCAAGGCAGTGGCATATGCGGAAATCGACCAAGCAACCGGATGGATTGAGAGTCTGCAGCCGTCAAAGGTTGTGATTATAGATTGCGGGGCGCGGGAGAATGCGCTCATTCAGATATGCCAGAATCTTCAGGAGTCGGCGCTCCGGTCATGCAAAACTGTCATTCTACAAGTGGGCAGTCAACAGAAGGTTGTCTTTGTGTATGATTTTCGAGGCATTTTCGTTGACTTCTATTCAGGTGTACACGAGGGAGGAAGTGCAGGCAGCCCGTGCAGCTATGCAATCATTAGGAAAGATACAGTACAATACTTCTGGCATCCAGGACATAATCATCAACCGGGAGGGTGCTGCAACATATTTCGGAAAGATTTCGCGCAGGTGGAAGGAATGGCTAGCAGACCATGCATCCGCCATCCCAGACATGCAGTTAGTCTGGGGACAGGGCATTGCTGGAGAGAATGGAATCTATGGAGGATGGGAACGACTTTCGAATGGTGAAGTGCGCCCTGAAGAGGGATTGGTATATGCCTTGTAGAGAGATTGTTTAGACATGTCCCAGTAGTCAATCGCTGTTCTATCTAGGCTGTACATAGAATGGCTGAAGCCATAAAGACAAACGCCATAGAACAAGAAGTCTAATCCAACAGTTGGCAACATCCATCGTTAGAAGACGTAGCTCAAGCAGCCCTAAATTACTGTCTTCTGTCAAAACTGCGTAGTGCGTCCACCCTTTGCACGTCCGGGTCGAAGAAAGGACTGAGTTTCGTTCTTTCATACCGAGACAAATGAAGCTCTCTTCTTGGTCAGAGCGCGTAGCGATTCCAATATGAGGTCAAACACACAGAGAATGTTAAAAATAGTACTCTCCAGCACTTTCAGCCCAGAATGCCTCCCGAGACGAAACTCCTGCTCAGCGATTCGCTGCTCCTCCGTCGTCTATCCGGTGGAATAATGCTCCATTTACTGGATTGGCCCTGGAAATCGTCCATTGCTCGTAACAGTTTCCTTTGTCTATCCTCAAAAAGCTCTCCGTTGAATTCACTCTCCCAGCCCGCATCACAATAGAGCCTCTGTAGCGCCCTCCATTCATTTAATATCATGGTGTATGCCATCCCACCATTGTGTTTCTCCCTACATTGCTGAATGGCAGCTTGAGGATCAGTTAGAAGATGAATTCCGCTGGGCCAAAGATCCTGGAATAGTATAGGATTCTCCTTGATTTTGCGTATTGGGACTTCCACTCTGTCATCTGGATCATAGAAAGGGATGTATTTGAGAGTGTGGAATTTCTCAAAGAGCTTTAAGAAGGAGTCTTTATATAGTTAGCAGGGGCAGTCCTGCCATTACTTTTAGTTCAGATAGCACCATTCTATTATAGTCTCTAGCGCAGAGGTCAGCTGGATCTTCAGCTGATGAAGAATGAAGCTGAAGGAGAGAATAACATACAGCCATGAACATCATACAGCATATTTACTCCATAAAAACCAGGGAATATTAGTTAAAGGATAGAGGGAGGAAAAACCCCCTGTGCATCCTCATATATATGGTCGACCCATTGCAGGGTCTCTAATATATCATGAGCCATAGCTACTTTGCACTATTTTAGATAATTAACCAGCTTGGTATAGGGAATCATTTTTATTCCTTTATCATTATATCCCTAGACTGCTTCATTTTTAATGGCTAGCAGGAGTTGGATAAGATCAATCACTTCAGGTTTAACTCTGTCTCTTAAGGCGTTTACTATTGATGAGAAACTTATGTTTTTCACGCACTGCACCCATATTGATTTGAACAAAAAATCCGATGAGATGGAGGCACGTCCTCATGGTCGCTTACTTGCAGGCATTCTGGGGTGACCACAAACATGTCGAGCTAGGCAGAGCCTGTTAGGGTTGGTTCAGGCAAGGTAGCAAAGGCTGCCATTATTATTTCTATCATCTTCATCGTCCTAGAACCCTGATTTGACCCATTTGATCCAACCTGGCCATAACCTTGCTTAGTCCCCCCTTCACACCTTAAGCTGGTTAGAGCACTGGGGGAAATAAAGTTAATTCTTTGATGATGATGGGTGTCTAAAGGATGGCTAGTATGTTTGGCTTTGATTAATAGGCATTTAAGGAAGGGGTGCAGAAATATCGACAGAGGAGCAGTTACATTAATAAGTTTCACAGGGATGAAATGGCTACCATTCTAGCTTTAATGCACCGAATGCTGGCATTTTAACTAGAAGAGCAACCAACTGCTGAAGAGGTCCTAGAATCAGAGCTGATGGTTTAAGTGGGTTCTGCCTGAATACAACAGGACAATGGATATGTAGAAGTCCACTTTAAGCAGTTATGTTGTATCTATCGTCCTTCTACAATGGTGCCACAGTGAGCTTATCGTCTCCGTCTCACGTACTCGCGAAGGAAGAAATAGATAGTGTCCGCGTTATAGACCGAAGCCGTCAAAGTACGCTACTAGCTTTGATCAACAGAATAGATCGAATGTGATGTGTAACATGAGTCTTAATATATAGTGCAGATCGAGACGCACTGTAGATCATGTTTTTGAGTTCCCAGGCTGATCTTTAATTGATCTACATCTGCTGATCTGCATGAGAAAGACTAAGAGCTGTCCACTGCAGGTAGAGCAATGTGATGAATCAATCATCATAACTACCCCTCCTTATGCCTAGAAGACAAGATAGTGCATGTCCCCAGATAGACCACCAATAATGGGCAATAGAGCTATGAACTACAATCCAACAACGCAATTGCTAGAACCCGCCTAATATTCAGCACAAATTCACGACAATAAAGCTGGCTTAGGCAAAACAGCCCAGCACTAGGCAGCTAACTTTCCACTCGATATTGGCTTTGGAAAGCTTGAACGCTTGTGAGATATATTTGATACTCTTTTCACAGGCAACCAACATCTTCTGACTCTCGAATCAGCGTCAGTTTCTATGTCGTCCCCTATAAAGAAGGTCATCGTCGCCGGAGCGGGCGGCCATCTCGGGCCACATATCGTATCTGCTTTCGATTGCGATCCTAACTTTGAAATCTCCATTCTGAGCCGTCACTCATCCAAGTCCACATTCCCGCCACATATCCCCGTCCACCGCGTCAGCGACAACTACGACGAAACCGAGCTTGTCAAGGTCTTTGCCGGACAGGATGCAATTATTTGCACGATCGCCATGCAAGCCATTCACCAGCAAAAGGCCATGATAAATGCAGCTGTCAAGGCCGGTGTGAAACACTTTGTGCCGTCTGAGTTTGGCCACGACACACGGAATGACCAGGCGGCTGCGATGCTCCCGCAATTCTACGCGGCAAAGAGACAGATAGTGGAATATTTGAAGAGCAAGGACGGGGACGGGCTTAGTTGGACGGCATTTGTGACGGGACCGTTCTTCGAGATGTAAGTGGACGATCGCACTAATTCGTCCTTACGGAAAGAAATCTGACCCGAGTAGAGCCGTTACCAATTTCCTCGGATTCGACGTGGAAAGAAGACACGCCACGATCCTCGATCATGGCACGAATCGTTGGTCCGCGACAACTCGCAAAGCTATTGGTCTTGCAGTCAAAAATGCAATGCTGAGTCCGGAAAGTGTGTCCAACGAGTACTTGTTTATCGAGTCATTCAATGTCTCGCAGAGGGACATTCTCGCTGCTTTGGAAGATGTGACCGGAACAAAGTGGGATGTAACCTACCACGATGCGGAAGATGAAAAACGGCTCGCCTTGGAGAAGCTGGCCAAGGGGAATTATAGTGGAGTCCCCGCGCTTATGCGATATATAACCTGTGTCAAGGGGTATGGTGGGAACTATATGGACAGTGAGGAGAGCGCGAATAAGCTGCTATCGTTGCCTGCAGAAAGCCTATATGAGGTTCTGGCCGGATTAACAAGGCATGAATGAGACTATCAAGATCATACTCTATTCTAGCAGCCGCAAAAGGGACAGATCACGCTATGCCTATGGAAGACTGAATTTAACAGCATTACACTCGAAGCACCATAAGTATGATGCCCACCAATGCAAAGAGCAGACTGCACATTATCCACACCAGCCCAATCCATACCCCGCTCAGTTTCAACCCAAGTGTGAAAACATTCGTAAAGCAAAGACTCCCCAACACACTTCCCACCGACTGTAATATCTCGATTGTCGAGTAGAGCCTTGCTGTTTTGTCCCTCTCTACCAAGGCTGTAGCCAGAGACCGTGCGACAAGCGGGAATCCTCCTCCAGCCGCGTGGAGGCAAAGACTTGGGACCAAAAAGACAATATGCGGCGCAAGACCAACACTAAGTGATCCGACAGCTAGACAAGTAATACTCATCCGCGCGAGGTAGAGATCCCTTCCGCGCAGCGGTAGGTAATTTAGGACGTGCCTTGAAAGATAAGGAAGGAGGAACAGGAACACGGGGATGGTAGCAGCTGTGTGGAAGGATTTGAGGAGATTGGCCCGTGCTAGGGTCCAGTTGAAGCGTGTGGAGATGTACTGAGCCAGGAACCCAGAGGAACCCCGAGCGAGCTCGGAGACGGCAAGAGCGAAGAGTAGCAACATGAGCCGGTGGTCAAAGATGAAGATGTTATGGTTGAGGAAGCGTCGAATCTTGCCCAAGATAAGACGGTGTGTGGACGGGTTCGGGAGAACCTTTGGGCTGGAGTAGGACGATACTTCATCGACAATCAACCCGCCCATGCAGGAAACCGGCTCATCTCCGTGGATTGGGGACTTGCTCTTCACGCAATGGTTCAAAGTCTCAGGTAGAAAGAAAGCACAGGTGAGGCCGATAGCAACAATTCCACAGCCGATCATCATCGGGATCCAAGGGTTCAAAGCCATTATTTGCGCGCTTATCGCGCCAGCGAGGAAAGTAGCAATCTCACTAACAACTCCAACCCGAAAGAAGAGTATCGGCCGGGTTGAATCTGTCGTATGATCAGCCAACATGGTCCATAGCAGGGCCATTGCGACAGTTGGTCCTCCCCCAATGGTCCAGCTCAGCGCTGCGAGCCAGATAGCCCGAGGAGGGAAGGTATCAGAGAACCACAGTACGGAATTAGTGATGATTGCGTTCAGGAGAAATCCAGGAATGGTAAGACGAATGGCTCGTCTGCGTCCATATCGATCTGCCAATAAACCGTATGGGATAGCGCAGAGGACGCCTGTACCATAGTCAGACAACGAGATTATGTTAACGGACAAGAACATTGACACGAACAGAGTAGACCCTCGAGGAAATCCCAATACCCCTTGATAGTTGCGACTTCTGCCTGCACCTCTTCTATCTTACACAGCTGCTCTGCGACATGGCTTGAAGCCGGGAGCCGGCTCGAGTCGTGTGCACGCCAGTAGCCATCACACACGATGGTTTCTATAATGCGCACCATGGGACCTGGGATCATCTGACCCCCGATCTCAAAGGTGAGCATTATCGCAACCAGGGCGATCACCAGCCAACAACGGCTTTTTTCTGGTGGAGTAGTGTCTGGGCTGGAATCGTCGGGAGATTCGTCCCCAGACTCAGGCTGGCTCCTGAGATCTTCTAAGAGGAATGATGCGTCTTCATCACTGAGCCGGTGGTCATCGTCTGGCGGAACAACATGCCCTACCATGTTGGATAGCCTAGCAGTGCGAAAAGAGAGTTGTAATATTCATGGGAACACAAGACATGGCTTTCATACAAGTACAGAACCTTCCCTGAATGACGTATCCGTATCTTCATCAGTTCGGCAGATCGAGTGGGCAATGGAGGGGCTGTGCACATGGAAGGCGGACGAGAATTCTTCATGCATGATGTATCATATAATTCGATACTGCCTTAAACATTTCAGGATCTGCATAGGTGGCGTGAAGGCGATCATGTACCATTAACGACAGTTCCCCACTTGTCACATATTAATATTGTATTGTACATACGCTCAGATCTGTACGTTTTAGAGTTCATGTTCTTTTAGTCAAGTGTGATACATGCACATTTTACTTTATGGAGCATATGGATACCTTTATGGGTCCAAAAGCAACGAGTCTAGTCTTGATCAAGCAAAAATAGTATGTCAATGTCTCTGCAATAGTCGTCACATCTAACTAATGCCCTGCGCCGTGATGCGCATGCATATCGCCCAGACCTTCCTGCATATGATGCTGACCCAGCTTCTCACCCAACTCCGTGTCTTGCTTTTTCCAGGGCGCAGGCCAAACAAAGGCGTCTTTTGGAACTGGCATTCTGTCAAATTTGTCCGGATCAACAGCATTGCTGCGTTGCCAGTCGACCAGCGCATTGAAATCGCGACATTTGCGATTCACACTAAAGTCCGGCCACGGAGCCTGGCGGTCTTCCACCCAGTTCAATGTCAGGAACTCTGTATTGGCATTGCATTGGATATTTTGCAGCAGGATGTCGGTGCAGTGACCGAGGTGTATCCACCACATTTTGTCCTTCTCGTCTAACTCCGGCTCGTAGCCGGGGTAATCGGCAAAAGCTGCTTTGCGGAGCAGGTTAAGGCAATGGATTTGCTGCGCTCTATCACTATCATGAATCCCATTAGAACCTGAGAGAGATACTTACATGCATCACATCCATCTGTACCATGTAGGCATCATCGCCCATTCCCCAGTACTCATTGTCGAAGCGAGCCACGGTCTCCGGATCTTTACCCAGTTTGAGGATTTGCTCGCGGGTGGCGACGTGAGTTAGGACCTTTTCATACTGCCCCCAAGCTGCGTCATTCTCCGCGCCGGGCTCTTCTCGGGCTATTGAGACCTCGGGCTTAGCGAAGAGTGTGCCGTTCAACTTTGTCTCGAATCTTGGGATTTCTATCTCGTCGAGGATGGGCGCTTCGACGGGTTAGCCACGATCAGGAGAATGAACCAGACCTAGACTTACACCACCATGCTATCGGCCTGAGGACCGCATTTTTCTCACTTGTCCGAAAGGTGCCTGTACTGAGGATCAAGGAAGCCGTGATGATAAGGATGACTACGTTTGCAACAGTAAAGTAGATACAGGCCTTTGAGATCCCTTCTTTTCTTGCGCCATGTGCGATCCGCAGGAGGTTCTCCGACTCGACGTCAGTATCATTGTCAGCCTCTGATTTAAGGCTTTGAAATTTGTGCTCCCCAGTGAAGGGTTTGAAGATCCTTGAAAAGATCATGGCGGCGAGGACGCACAAAAACTCTCAATTGAAAAGGAAAAGCAGAGTAATTGTCCTTCGGACTTTAAATCTAGTACGAGGGGATTTTCTATGGACTACGTAAATGGTCGTCTATAACTACAGGGACTTCTACAACGCAAAGAAAGTAGGAAAGACAAAATAGCCGAGAAGTGATCCGTGCCGACGTCTATCACTCCCTAGAATGGTGTATGGTCACCAATGCAGATCGTGTTCGCACATCGGCAAAATCGAGATTGATCTACACTCAAATACATGGAATTGGATTTAACCTAGTTTAGACCGATGTGACTAGAATTGAGAAATCAACATAGACCCCCGTTATTACTGGCTTATTCGATATCTACTCTGTTAATAGTCTGTGGATCAGTGACGTGGAATATGCAATGTATCTGCAGTTCAGCCCACATAAGAATAAGCAAAAGCTAGGCTGCGATAGATAGATCACATCATTCTTCCATCAGCAGTAGTTCATCCATCTTCGCACCCACAGAAACATGCTAGACAACAGTTGATCTATGGCGATCAATTCAGAGGAGAGTACGGAGGCTGGCTGATATGGTGCCGATCTGTTCGCATCCCCTCTCTTCTTCTAAACCCTGATAGACCGCCTCTTGTTGAGAAACGAGTGGAGCTGAAGTGTAGGCTACTTCAGCTGAAGGCACATTGCCACATGCATGGGGACGCAACATGATGACGATTGAATCCTTCAGAAACCGAGTGCCTGCCACATGCAGAATGCAGCCAGAGCCTTTTGCTATGCTATCCCTATCGGAAGCTGTGATACTCCAAGAGCGTTCAGATGTGACGGGCACACCAGCTGCTCACTCTATATAAAGCACAACCTGTCTTCTACTCGTCAAACCTTCTTCCATCATCCAGTTTCTCTCTTCAGTTTCATCAAGACCTTAGCACCGCCTGATCTCATCACCAATATGCAGCTCTCTTACCTTCTGGCTCTCCTTGGAGCTTCAAGGATTGCCTGGGCCGCCCCTGTCGCAAACAATGACCAAGTCGAGTCAGCCTCTGGCGATCTTGAAGAACGCTTCTTCTACACCCATTACGACCCAGAGAAGCGTGATGAAGAGCTCGACAAGCGGTTCTTCTACACCAATTACAACCCAGAGAAGCGTGATGAAGATCACGACAAGCGGTTCTTCTACACCAATTACAACCCAGAGAAGCGTGATGAGTGAGGGCTCACCGTGAACTGCGCTCAGCTATCAGTACAGTTGGGAGGTTGAGCGCAATTTGAACCCTTGTGAAACATATGCCTCGGGCTCAGGCTCCATGTGTTGTGCACTAAATGGAACAAGGCCATGATGATCGCTGGTTTGTTACCGCAAATGCAGTATTTGTGGCTTTCTTTTGTTTGTAATCGGCTTTTGGAAGTATTGATTGCAACATGAATGGATTCTATAGGCAGTTATTAAGAATAGGTTCCACCGTAGTTTTCGACACCACAGGACCACTCTCATGTGTCCTATACATGAAAGTAGTGTTCAATGCGTGATTAGCTCCCTCTCATCTGTCTATGAGCTGGATGCTCTAATGTCTGACCTGAACGATGGTAAATTATGCTACGATTGATAAGCTGATCTATATCTACATCTTCGCCTGCCGTACAGCCAATGCATTCGTCAAAGACAAAAGACGGTCTCGTTCCTCAGGGGTAAATTCCCGTCTATTAGGACCTCCACGGCTGCCATCTCCTCCCTTCCGGCTCTTTTCCCCAGTGAAGATGTCCTCCCGCGAACGGTCTTTGTACTCGGTATGGAACCTCCATTTCTCCGTCAACTCCGGGGACAATTGTCTCTGAAAAGACTTGGCAATGTATTTTCCGATGTTAGGGAGGAACTTGAATGCACTGCACTGCTGTTAGTTTCTCATGGTAAGGATTCGGTGGTGTACATACTGTCCAGTCCCGCCGGTAGCGATGAACAGATTGGGATGGTCAGGATGATAATCGAAGATAAAGTCGCCCGTCGGCGTCTCATTATACCAGCACAGGCATGTCTTCTCGAAACCTCTTTCCACCAGCTGCGGCAGGATCTCCTTGAGACCTGCAAGCAGTCTCTGCATACCTTCCGCGGGGATGAAGTTTGCCCGCGCGGAGATAGCCTGACTGGGTGGTGAGGATATTTGCTGGTCCGACGACAATGTGTATCCAAAACTGTGGCAGGCGACCTTGAGGTATCCCGTCTTTTCGTGCGGAGGGAAGCTGAAGAATCCAGTCGAGAGATTGAAAATAATAGGCAGGTCCTTCAGCGCCCTGACCTCCTGCGGCGTAAGCCGCACAAAGCCCACAATCTGCGCCGTCGCCACCATTGAATTCCACGAGGGGATCAGGCCAGCCGTCCATGCGCCCGTCGCCAGGATAAATTTGTCTGCTGCGATCCGTCCCCCATCAGCCGTCTTGACTGCTGTAATCCTCCCGTCCGAGCTCTTCTCCAGCTCCGTAACCTGGCCATGAGGACCCGTCACAAACGACACCCCAGCAGCAATACACCGATCGCGCAGGCCCGCAATCGCAACACCTGCATCCGCCCATCCAGCCGCATTGTTATAGAACCCTTCGAATCCCTCTCCGGTTGGCGTCCCACTGACAGCGGGGAACCGCGCGTTCAACTCCGCCGCATCCGCCAAGGCATGCCACTCGGCCCCCATCCTCGTCAGGATCTCCTTCGTCTTCCGGATAAAGTCCGACCCCCCGACTTGAACAAGACCAGCCGGACCAGTCCGCTGCGCCGTCCAGACGCACGGCGTGCGGTGGAACGAATCTGCATACTCAGGGCTGGTGTTCCACAGATCGTACGCTTCCTTGCCTAGCTGTGCGTATACGGGATCCCCGTAGTCGAATCTAATCACGCGGGAGATATCGTTGCTTGACCCGTCGGGGACTGGCGGCATGTGTCTATCCAGCACTGTGATCGCAGTGAAGCCATCCTGGGTGAGATTGAGGGCGGTGGAGAGGCCGAACACGCCTGCGCCGACGATGACAACGCGTTGATTCCTGTCCATGGTGTTAGATTCGATAGCAAGGACGGAATTCTGAGTGGGAAAATGATAGTATTATGACTTGTGGTCTCCTCATTGGAGGTGGGGAGCTCGATAGCCGGATCGGGCACAAAGCCGAACCGGCTTGGCACGGCTCGTGAACCGGGCCCACAGGAGCTCTAGCTATACAGCTGGACAGCGGTAGCCGGGAGGAGTTGGACACCTTGTATGGGGCTTCGGGTTATGCTTATCTGGGTAGTGTGGTTGCTCGTAGGATATCGCTGCGCAGTGAGTTGGCATACTCCGTTTGTGGATCATTTGATCCTATTCGTTCGAGATGATCATCGAGTGTCAAGAAAATCGCGGCCTCGCGGGATCATGAGACAAGGGTAAGATTGATAAGCTTCTCAAACTGTCTTAGTTTGTTCCCTGAAACAAGAGGATAATATTACGGAAGTATAGTTGTATACCTCCTAGCTATCATGGTATCGGAGTAGACATGGCATGGTTCAAACCCTACAGGACTACGATACACGGTTACGCCATAATAAGCTGCCGAAACATGATTTACCGAGTCCGTGGAAAAGAGAGCAAATAGGTAGTCCCTGAAGAGTGTTTACAAATACTGTAGTACTGGTTGGCATGATTACTGCCGTCCACTGTTTAATTTCCGTCAGACCACTCATCACAAAAGGATAGCATGCCTTTTCCTGGTAAGGCCAGTCAACAAGCTTTACGTCCGTTCGAGACTGGACTATCAGGCAACGATTACGCCCCAATAATCTTCACACCTCAATAATCAACATTTAGCAACTGCCGCACCGGTAGTCAACCGCCGGCTTCGGTGGAGCTCAACCGTGTCCGGCGCCACCGGTTCACATCGTCCAGTCCCCAGAAGCGTACGTCCATAACGTTCCGGGCTGGTTGAACATGTGGCAACTATGTGAGAGCATCACAATGGTATCACAAGACTCCGGAAGATAGGGCTGAATCCTCCGTCTCGGTCCCCTGACGCTGTGATTCCTTCCGATCCTGCGGTTCTCCAACCGGCTCCGCTTATCGAGTGCCTGGAGACGAGATAATAGAGTACAGAGGTAGCGTTCCGTGGGTGCAGCTGCTATATATAAGCCTGTTCGTCTTCGATTAAGAAGTCCATCACAGTAAGCAAGCTCATCTTTGTCCTACAATTAAGAAAGAAAACGTCTACTCTATCCATATACCAAAATGGGCTCCCTGTGGAACTATCTTGGCCTTGCCTCCACCTCCGCCAATGACGAGAAGAATGCCATGCGCGCTTTGCCGTCCTCATGGTACACCTCTCAGGAGATGTACGAGCTAGAGCGCCGCGCGATCTTCTCCCGCAAGTGGCTGCTGACCACCCACAAACTACGTCTCCCCAACCCCGGGGACTGGCTCCGATACGAGGTCTCCGGCTTTCAATTTGTTATCGTCAAGGACCGCGACGGAAACATCAACGCCTTCCACAATGTCTGCCGGCACCGTGCATTCCCCGTTGTCACTGAAGAAAAGGGAACATCCCGCATCTTCGCCTGCAAGTACCACGGATGGTCGTATGGGCTAAACGGCAAGCTGGCCAAGGCGCCGGGCTATCAGGAGCTCGACGGTTTCGACAAGAGCAAGAACGGCCTTTTGCCGATCCACGTGCATATCGACGCCAACGGCTTCATCTGGGTCAATCTTGACGCTGGCGAGAAACCCGAGGTCGCCTGGGAGGATGACTTTAAGGGAATGGACCTGCTGCCCCGGTACGAACACGTCAAGTGGGACGAGTACACCTTTGACCACACTTGGGAGCAGGAGGGCGACTATAACTGGAAGATTCTGGCGGACAACTACAACGAGTGCTATCACTGCGCGACAACACACCCTGACATTCCGTCCATTGCTGATCTGAGCGCCTACTCCGTCGAAACCAGGGACGGCGGCATTATCCACGATGGGCGCAGCAAGCCGGAGCAGGTTGCAGCCGGATTGAATCCCGCCAGCACATATTTCTTCCCCAATGCCTCCATAACCGTCTCGTAAGTCCTATCCTCTCACGTATCCAGCATACCGGAACTAACCCAATAAAGCCCCCACTTCTTCTTCATGCAGCGCTTCGTCCCCCTCTCGCCCACCAGATCCATCATGAAGTACGAAGTCTACCGCAACAAGAACTCCTCAGATGAAGACTTCGAGAAAATCAACCAGATCTACAAGCGCATCATGTCTGAGGACAAGTACCTCTGCGACCTGACACAGAAGAATCTGAATGCCGGCGTCTTCGTCAACGGCGAACTGCACCCCGAAATGGAAAAGGGACCGCTGTACTTCCAGAAGGTCGTCCGGGATCTCGTGGTGGAGCACTATGAGCGCGAGCAAAAGGCCAAGCAGGAGATCTGGCCCGCGAGGCAGAACCTGCCGAAGACTGCGACCGTCAGCGAGAAGGATATCTCGTTTTGCTCTAGTTTGAGCTGTCAGGCAACTGAGTGCGTGCAGCCGCCTGCGACTATTGCCTGGTGATTTCTTTCCATTCTTTCTTGCATTTGGCGTGTTAATATTTGTTCTGGTATTGAGACTGCTTAAATATAAATCATATGAGTAAAGAAGTTTTACTTTTGGATATATTTATTGCTTCTTCCTTATGCGAGTGTGTTAAATCATCCCACGCTCAAATGTGATCTTGTAGGAGGAGTGTGAGAGGCGCTGGTGAAAGAGGATTGTGATGAGGTGTTGCGGAGTGAAGGCTGTCATCAATGCTCAGGGACGGTATACTAAATATTAGGTAGAACCATTATGCTTTTCAGATGCCCTAGTCATTTCACTTATTGATGCACTCTTTACACGTATTTTAGCGTTGTGGACAGCCATAGGTAGGGAAATCAGATGGCCAACCAAGATACCTACTAATAGAGGGGTACCATACCAGCGGTACTGCATATTTGGTGTATATATCCAAGTTATATTCACTATCCTACTATTTAGGTATTTTATGTCAATACTACTCTGAGTATTATGAGCATGCCATATTCTGACATACTGGCTGTTGGATATATGTGGAGATAGTGGCATTTCGTAATACTACCAGGGATACTAGCAAACAAGCTAAGAGAGGGGAATGCGGGGCCGGCATCTCTTAACTTCAGAGATAGTCATCTTGTTTCCTCCTGATTGGCGTATCCCGTTGATAGCATTCTTCTGGTATGATCCGCCGTCCAATAGGCCATTGCTCCGTCGTATCTTGCCACTGCTAGGGACGCATTGTGGAAGATCTAGCCCGACGTGGACAAACTTTCCCGTTACAAGGAACTACCAGAGTTAGGTTTTCCAGGATTTATCTAGTGACAGTTGTCTAATCAGGGCGATATCACGAGGCCAATCATGCTGTCCTGCAGGGGTCAATGCTCAACTTCCCCCGCGGATCGTCGTCCCCTACTTGGATGCTTGATCTCGCTCCTCAGCGAGAGCCTTGAATGTCATCATCGTCATCTTCTTCTATTGCTGAAATATTTGGTGCATATAGTTTACGAGCTCGTCTTGACATATTTAAGCTCATTCGATATAATCATCGTGTCTGTTAATAAATAATGACCCCGCCGGAAGGCACTCGGCGAAGACTTCGTTCCAACCACGCGTGTCTGAATTGCAGGTTAGCACCTCGCTAATCTTCTCTACGGCCAAGACTGAATGTGTGAAAAGGAGAAAGAAATCTCGATGTCCTGGAGAGAAGCCTGCCTGCTCGTGCTGTGTACGGCTCAACCAGTCGTGTTTCTACCCACCCGTGTCCAAGCCAGGATCAATAGGTGGCCAATCTGTACGCAGGCTCTAGTTTCACATGAATCGCGCGCTAATGAGATCCAGAAGGACCGACTCGCCGAGCTTGAAGAGAAAGTAAACCTCATCCTAAAAGGAAACATGTATGCATCGCCCCAATTGGCTTCGACCAATTGCTCACGATGGCGCAGACCAACCCGAGGGAGGGAATCAGTCCTCGAAGATGCCAAAGATCTCACAGAGACAAGATTCACACAAGGTAGCCAGCCTCGCGATCGTCGCGACTCGAGCTATAGCGACCCATCGCCCCCTAATCTCGCTTTTGATGATACCAGTCCCCAGCCTTCGTCGCTGGCCGTTGCCCGAGCAGTCGATTCGTACATGAAGTATTGCCACCGACAGCCCGTCTGGTGCTTTAATTTCGAAGAACATGGGGATCTGGAATCCTTACCGGAAGAGCTCATCTGTAGTATCATTGCGCTGACGGCGCGGTTCTCGCACGAGGGGGAACACGGGCAGCACTATGCGGATACGGCGAAGAGCCTAATTATGCTGCGGATTGCGAATGGGACGGTGGAATTGAGTACGATCGAGGCTCTGTGCCTGCTGGCGTATTCTTCGTTTATTGGTATGTGTCCAGATGCGCTTCAGCTGCATGCGAGGTACTGATTGAAGTAGATGGCGATATGCACCTTGGTCGATTTCACCTCGGACTTGCATTTCAGCTCTGTCGGTCTGCTCTGCTCGACACAGAGTCCGCCTATACTCCTGGAGACCCCCACACAGAGCGTAAGAAGAGGTTATTTTGGAGTCTACAGCTGTTAGAACAGTCGTATGGCCGTCAGACCGGACTCCTGAGCATTCCCTTGGAGACCTGGCGTCCGGCGGACTATTTCTCAGGCAACGGCAGAGAACCACAAAGAGACGCCGAGAAACCTCCCCCATTGCCGCGGGACACAATCGGCTGCGCTGCACCGGACGACACTGGCATCTGGAGCATGACAATCCACTTTGGCTGGGTCTGGAGCAAAGTACGCACATATGTGTCCGATTGTGCAAACAATCGACTACGCGAGCCCTGGCGCCACGAGTCAATGTATTCCATGGTTCTTTCCGACCTGACAGAAATCGAGAACCAAACACCACTCTGCCATCGATACGACCATGTACGATTCTACGATCGACAGCCGGACGAACTGATCGTCAACCGCGCGTACTGGGTCCCCTGGCTCAAACTGCAGTTCATGTACCATGCCATCCTCACCGTCCTCAACCATCCCTTCCTGTATATCATGGCCTCGCGGCATAACCCCAACCTGGCCATTCCGAATAGTTTCTGGCGCCGCTCGTCGGAACTGGTACTTCTACATGCGACATGGATCGTGCGTATGATTGATATGCTATCAGACAAGGACGTACGACTTACGGATCCCTTCTTCGCGCACGTGGCTGCTATTGCTGCTACGGTACAGCTGTATTACTGCTGCGCCGGAGACCCAAGACTAAAGCACAAGTCCCGTGCGGATCTATCCCGCTGCAGGGTGTTCCTGAGGTCGTTTGTACCGTTTTCCCGGGCCTGTGCATCATTGGTATGTTCCCGTCTCTGATGGCCAAGTCGAGGCTGACAGATCAGAACCGATCTCTTGACCGTATGACGCGGATTGCAGCCGGCACAGAGAACGTAGATTACGACAGCTGGGTTCCGTCTAAGATCCATCTGAACATCCCCTTGATGTGGAATATCCTCCAGTTCACCTGCAGCGACGATTCCTATCCCGCTGTCCCGTCGGGAAGCCTCTTGCATTCCTCACTCAGTGCTTCTGCAACCAGAATCGACGCAGAGGAAAGCTCTACACTCGAAATCATCGTGACGACATCACCTGAAGTAACCGTCAACACCGCAGACGGCGGCCAGGGCGTCCCTATGCCTCTGTATCGGGCCCCGAATTCGTCCAAGGACAGCGATACGAGCCCAGCTACAGCTCCACGGTCTATGCCTCCCCCAGACGCAGTGGTAGCTCCGATCGACAGCCTTATGCTCAACACGCCCTGGCTATGGGCTGATCCGGCGCCATTTGGAGACGTGGATGATCTCGATTATAGCACGTCCGCTCCGGCGATAGGTGACATTGAAGGTTCGGCGTGGTGGAATCTGGGAAATTTATAACCTGCATACAACCGCCAGGCGTTATGAAGTTGTGATTGATCACTCCATGATCCTCCAGACTGTGCACTGCTTATATTCTAGGACTAGGACTAATGAGCCTGCCGACACGCGCCTTACAGCCTGGCATCAGCCACGAATGCACCACCTGAACCCAGCGAGTCTCTCCTGTGCGACATAAATTTGTCTTCCCCTCCAGCAAGATCACAGCTCAGAGCAACTCCTAACTCCTACCAGCGAATACCACGAACGCAGCAACCACCAGACGATATCCCAAAGCGACTGCCCGCCCGTATTGACAGCCAAAGCAATTCATGAGTCCCCATCGTTACAATGAGCCCCAACGCAGATTGTATAGCTAAGGTTCGATATAGGATCAAGCACTTGCCGTTGTACAACGCCGTTTGCCATTCTCGAAACATCTCATTGTCCCGGTCTGCGACCCATAATTCCGAAGCCGAAAGCAACGCCATTTCGAGCATGATAAATTATAAGTCGTTCACCATAATGTCGAAAAGTGATCATGCCAGGCGTGTGGAAGATAACACACATCATTTGTACAACCACTCCAGACATTTACTCCCGGTCGTACATATTCCAGTGGACTTGAAGGACAGCAGCAGTGCCAGCTGTGGTGGACAAAAATAACGTAGATGAACCAGTAAAAAATGCAAGATATACGCAGAGGAATGCCATTCCCGAAGCGGCAAACTTTTCCCCTCACAACCCCCACATGAACAGACACGCAAGAGACTATTTTTACCCTTCTTGCCTGGATCCCGGCTGCCGTTCCATGGCCGATCATCTGGTCGGTTGGTACGGTTGCCTTTGCCGCATCCCGGCGGGTCGTCCAGCAATGACCATCACACTGCACGGAGTTGGTTATCTATCTAGTTGCGGGGTAGTAATAGATCAATATTCTACATCATGTATATACAAGCATGAACCATGAGAGTCAAGAGCTAGTCCTCAATGCAAACATGGTACCCTCACCACACATCGTCATCATCGGCGCTGGTATTGTCGGCGCCAACCTCGCCGATGAGCTGGTCTCCCGAGGATGGAGCAATATTACCGTCGTCGAACAGGGCCCGCTGCAGATGCCCGGTGGCTCGACATCGCATGCTCCAGGCTTAGTCTTTCAAACCAACCCGTCCAAGACAATGACCCGTTTCGCACAGTACACGGTTGAGAAATTGCTTTCTCTCGAGAAAGACGGGCAGAACTGCTTCAACCAGGTCGGTGGCTTGGAGATAGCCACCACGCCGGAGAGACTTGAGGAGCTGAAGCGGAAGCATGGGTATGCGTCTGCGTGGGGAATAGAGGCGCGGCTCGTTAGTCCAGCCGAATGCGCGAAGATGTATCCGCTTCTGAACGAGGAAATCGTGCTCGGGGGGTTACATATCCCCAGCGACGGGCTGGCGCTCGCAGCACGAGCCACACAGCTGCTCATCGAACGCACACGACATGCCGGTGTGCGCTACTTAGAAATGACGCCGGTCACAGGTATCCAAAAGACAAAAGATCGCGTCACCGGCGTCATAACCTCCGCCGGAGTCATCAGCGCGGATATCGTAGTCTCCTGCGCAGGGTTCTGGGGCGTTGAGGTAGGCGCCATGGCCGGCGTGTCCATCCCCCTCCTGCCCCTAGCGCACCAGTACGCCAAAACCACCCCCGTCCCAGCGCTGGCAGGCCGCGAGATCAACAACCGCCCCAACGGACTCAACGCCACGTTCCCCATCCTCCGCCACCAGGACCACGACCTCTACTACCGCGAGCATGGCGACGCCTACGGCATTGGCTACTACGGCCACCGCCCGATGCCCATCGAGGCTGCCTCCCTCGGCCGCACCCCCAGCCACGTCGACGAGAAGACCATGCCGTCCAGACTGAACTTCACAGCTGAAGACTTCGCCCCCGCCTGGACCGAAACGCAAAGACTCCTCCCTGCGCTGCGAACATGCCAACTCGCCGACGGCTTCAACGGCATCTTCTCATTCACGCCCGACGGCGGCCCGCTGGTCGGCCCCGCCCCAGCTCTCGACAACTTCTACGTCGCCGAAGCAGTCTGGGTGACGCACTCGGCTGGCGTCGCGCGCGCACTAGCCGAGTTGCTGGTGGAGGGCTCGTTTCGCATCGACCTATCCGAATGCGAGCTCTCCCGCTTCGAGGAGGTGCAGCTCAGTCGTGAATACGTGGCTGAAACATCGTCACGGAATTTCATCGAGATCTACGATATCCTGCATCCGCTGCAGCCGCGTGAGTCGCCCAGGCAGCTCCGCGTGAGTCCGTTCTACGCGCGGGAGAAAGAGCTCGGCGCGTTCTTCCTTGAGTTGGGTGGGTGGGAGAGGCCGTTTTGGTATGCCGAGAACGAAAAGCTCGTAAGGTTTCTTCCCGCGGAATGGCGCCCTGTGGAGAGGGATGCCTGGTCGGGGAGGTATTACTCGCCTGTTGTCGCGGTTGAGGCGTGGAAGACGCGGAATGCGGTCGCGATGTATGATATGACTTCGTTCCACCGGTTCGAGGTGTCTGGGCCGGGTGCGAGGGAGTTGCTGTGTCGATTGATGACAGGCTGTGTACCGGAAGTAGGACAGATCACTTATACGCTGCTGTTAAACGAGCGGGGTGGCATCCGCAGCGATATCTTTGTGACGAGGGTCGGCGAGGAAATGTTCCAGATTGGAGCAAACAGCGCGACTGACTTTGCGTATCTCTCCTGTGAAGCTCGGCGACAGTGCCAGAAGTCTCCAATGCAGAGGGTTCAGGTACGCGAGGTGACGGGCCATACCTGCTGTCTTGGTCTTTGGGGCCCTCGCGCCCACGACGTCATTCGCACGCTTACGACAGACGACCTTTCCAATACCGGGCTGCCATATATGCACGCTAAGCGCACCACCCTCGGGGGCCTCCCCGTCACAGTCCTCCGCAAGTCCTACGTTGGCGAAAGCGGCTGGGAGATTCAGACGAGCGCTGAGTACGGACTTCGCCTGTGGGATGTCATATGGGCCGCGGGCCAACCGCACGGTCTTATTGCCGCAGGACGAGCAGCCCTCAACGCGTTACGACTGGAGAAGGGATACAGGACCTGGGGGGTGGATATGACCAGCGAGCATGATCCCTTCGAAGCGGGTTTGGCCTCCGTCGTGCAGGTGGATAAACAAGGAGATTACGTGGGTAAGGCTGCGGTGCAGCGACTCGCAAGGAGGCAGCCTACCCATCGACTACGGTGTTTGACCATCGACGACGGACGGTCGATGGTGATGGGTAAGGAGCCTGTGTTTTGGAAGGATAAGGCTGTGGGATATGTTACCACTGCTGCGTTTGGGTATACGATTCGGAAACCTATCGCGTATGCCTGGCTTCCTGCATCGATTCAAGAGGGCGAAAGGGTCGAGGTGGAATATTTCGGGAGGAAGATCAGGGCCACGGTTACAAAGGAGCCGGTCTACGATCCTAACGACCGGGCGTTGACTGGGGCGACGGTGGCTGGGCCTGAACTGAGGCCGTTGAGGCATCGTCTATAGGCGTATACCCGTTACATATACTCTGGAGTTTACTGAATGAGATTATGATTCATCTGCCTTATCAAGCTTGCTATTTCTTGAGTGGTCGAGGAGACGAAATTACACAGCGATTTACCCACATCCAGTCACATTAGTCTCATTCGAACGATGTTGACCTCACGTAATCCGCCATCGATAGACAATGCCATTTTGAGACCAAATGATATCCTCGGCCTCTTTTGTACCGAGCCCAGATAGACTATAGTCTCGAGATTGGTGGGATTTGCGGACCCCGGATTCCCCGCATTATGGCCTGAAGATCCATTAGCGAGCCCCGCGATAATCATAATAGCGAGATGATTCATCCGGAGGATTCCTGTAGCTTGGCTTACCCCGGACTTTGCTGTAGGAGCTAACTTATGGCGCTGCATGGCACCCCGCGCTGAGCGACACCAATAGACGGGAACCAAGAATCCTTCGGTGGAAGACGCCTTCGCAATAGATTCAGTCCGCCGGGCCAAGGGAACTCCTGCAGGATCAATGGAAAGACGCAAATTGTGTGAGGGGTGGTCATCGCCCAGATAGGATATCATGATATATATCCTCCGACTTTGGCTGTGATTCCGACGGAGACATAAACAATCCTGTCGATACAGACCATAAGCTAAGATTCGACCCAAAAGTGACGAACATGAAAAGCCTCAACTCCTTCTTCTGTGCCTCCACATTATTAGCAGGCCTAGCGTCCATGAGCACTGCGGTACCAACTACCCGCTCCCAGCGCCAAATCCTCCTCTGTTCAGATAGTACAACGATGCCATATGGCACGACGAGCCTAATCCAAGGGTAGCTCACCTCCCAAAAGCCACAAAACCTACTGACTCTCTAGATGGGGCTACTACATGCACAACTTCTTCGACCTGAACATCACGAACCTCGCGCGCGGAGGACGCAGCACCCGCTCCTTCATCAACGAAGGGCTCTGGGCTTCTCTACTTGATCGCATCGTCCCCGGAGAAGGCACCTTCGTCCTCATCGAGATGGGCCACAACGATAATGGTGATCCGAAGACGGACGTGAAGAATCGAGCGACGCTTCCTGGTATCGGGCCGGAGAGCGTCATTGTGGCTAGTAATGCTACCGGAGGGACAACGGAAAGAGTATACACGTTTGGCCATTACCTCCGGAGGATGATCCGGGACGTAAGACAGGCTGGTGGTGTTCCGGTGCTGAGTGGGATGGTTCCGGTCATGTCGTGGACGGGGGATGTGCTTCGACGGGATTGGGCTTTTGCAGATTATGCGCGTGAGGTATGTGAAGCCGACATAGGGGAGCTTGGGGAGTTATAACTAAGTGAGGTCAGGTGGCCGAGGAAGAAGGGGTGGAGTATATCGATCATACGAAATATGCGGTGAATCGCTGGCAGGCTTTCGGGTCGCTCAATGCTACCATGCCGTATTACCCGCTGAATGACTATACGCATACAAGCTGGCCGGGAGCTGAAAGTAAGTCTCGTCATTGAAATGAACAGGAACTCGCTGACCCTGGTATAGTTAATGCGGAAGCTCTTGTGACTGCTGTCAAGTGTGGCCATCATTACTGGTGGAAGCCGCAATTGGCCTCGTATCTGAATCGCAATGCAAGCAAGATCGACTATCCTTGCTAGTTAATGTGGCCATCATAGGTGAGCTGGTGAGAATATCAACCTCCAGGTGCAGAATGTTCATGTCGGAATCACTCGACTATTCCCCGGTGCGTGTGGATTCGCTATGATCTATATCACGACATACACCATGAAGTTACTTCTCTCAAGGAGCAAAGGCAAGAAGACGATCCTCCAGATATAGTGTTGTGTATGCTATTCAATGCTTCTTCAGCATTATATACCGCTCTGCGGAACAAATATCGTGATAATTCACAAGTACTATGGAGAACCTCCTCGTTCAACAGGACTGTAGATGACCAATTCTTGTCATCCTTATTGTAGATTTCTCAAACCTGGACACGCTTCGTCTGTGGCCGAACTTCTTCTCTGCCCGAACTCAGCATGCAATGCCACCAGCAAGTTTTTAGGACTTGTAGAACGCAGCAGAATAATGTGGAACTTCTTTACAATGTAACTCGCGGCTAGGAGATTAGCCGACAGGGCTAGCATATACAGCGGACTATAGCTACGATGTGGACTTTTGAGGTTTTTTACCATTTACTAAGTATATTACATATTGCTACTACTAAAAAAAAAAAACAACTACCTAAGCATGAACCTAATTTTTAGAATTTTCTTAATAACCATATATTAGATTACTTTAGTCTAAATTATAAGTTACTTCTAACTCTAAGGGCTATATTTTAATACTAATTACTAGTTATTAAAATACCTAAGGGGTTAGAATAGCTACTACTCACATCTTAGTAAGGTAATTTACTATATAATATTAATAAGTATATAAGTATTATCTAATATAATATTACTACTATTCTCACCTATATTATTAAGATAAAGATTAAGGTTCTAGACCTAATTATTATAATCCTTAGAAAGGTAGAGACTATAGCAGGGGATATAGTTAGATAGCTATTAAATTAAGAGCTAAAGAAGATTATAATTACTATATAAATATACTTCTTATATAATATTAACTATATCTATAGAGATCTTAATACTATTAAGATAAATACTATAGATAGTAATTTAGCCTCTAAATAACTAGTTAGTAAAGATATTATATTATAGATATATATTATAGCTATAGCCCCCCCCCCTTTTAATTATAAAGTTAGTTATATAAAGTTTTTTACTAAGTCTTCCTACTTATATAACTAAACTTAACTCTAATAACTAGGTGGTAATTCACCTTATTAACCCTAAGATTATCTAGTAATACTATACCTAGATACTAGCTAAGCTTTAGGCAGAAGTAGATAAAAAGATCTAATATATTATAAAGGATAATAGAGTAGCTACCCTAACTATAGTAAAGATTATAGCTACCTAGTAGCTAAAGTCTAGGGATATACTCCTTAAGGGATAGAATATAATAAAGATAGAGACCCTTTATATCTAGATAGAGCTCTAGAGAGAGATCTTTAAGAAGGGTATAGAGATAATATAATATATCTAAGGAGTAATTATATATAGTATTAATAAGAAGTTAATTAATCTTAAGAATTAGGAGATACTTATAAAATAACTTATTAAGGAGAATTATTATTACTAGCCTACTAATAAGAAGTATAACTACTTAATTAAAGCTAGATAGCTAAGATCTAATATAATAAATAAGAAGGACTCCTCCTTAATCTTAAAGTTCTTATCCTTATAGATAGCTAATATAGCTATCTACTAAGAAGTAATATAGTAGGTATAAATATATAAGATAGTACTATACCTATATATAATAAGAGTAAAGTAATATTTTAACTACTTAAAATTTAGATATATAGGAACTTAGTACTCTAATAAGTAGATCTATACCTACTATATAGATAAATATAATAGTAAAACCTATAAGAAGTAAGCTAATAAGGACCCCCTAAGATATACTAACTATAGAAAGGCACACACCTTATAAAGTAAAAAGTATAATTATATTAAGGTAAAGTATTAGTAGGTATAGTATATCTTTAATAATAAATCTAACTTCTATTAGGAGTTTCTTACTAATAACCTAAGTAATATCCCTACTTAGAGAGGAATCTAATTAAAACCTAGTAGTAGATAGGCCTTAAGTAATTATATAGCCTTAAGTAGCTAGTAGGTCTCTAAAAAAAAGGCTAGTAAAAAA
Organism: Aspergillus oerlinghausenensis; assembly: GCA_014250555.1. Lineage (NCBI taxonomy): Eukaryota > Fungi > Ascomycota > Eurotiomycetes > Eurotiales > Aspergillaceae > Aspergillus > Aspergillus oerlinghausenensis. The sequence continues at coordinate 91,686 of JAAKEQ010000067.1, forward strand.
GAGTCTAATATTAAAATATCTACCCCCCCTATATTATAGCTACCTATAGAGATACTTATTTATATTTAATAAAAGTAAAGAGTAATATTTATATTACCTAAGAAGATAGAGTACTAATACTAGAGAATAACTATTATAAAGAGGAGTTCTAGGGCCCTAGAAGTTACTTCTAAGGCTAAGAAGACTAATTCTAGAGTAGAAGATAAAGTAGGTACTAAGGAAGCTAATATTAATAAGATAGAGACTAATACTAAGGAAGTTAATACTATCTACTTCTAGCCTAGTATATAAAGTATAATAATAGTATTAAGACTCTCTATTAAAGCTAAGTCTATCTAAATTAATAGCCTAGCCCTAGTAGCTAGCTACTTAAGAGTAAAAGTAGGTAAAGTAAGGAGATCCTCCTATATAGTACCCCTAGGTAATATAATACTAGATTAATAGTAGAATACCTAACCTTCTTTATTATATAGTATAATATAGGGAGGGTAAAGGACTAGGTCCTTACCTTATTCTTATATAATATAAAAGTACTTAACTTTAATATTATTACTATTTAGAAGCCCTAGATTAACCCTTTTATAAATACTACCTACTATCCTAATAAGTATACCTACTACCTACTCTTCCCTAGTATATAGCCTATAAGGGTATGCCTTTTTATCTATAAGTAAATCTAGTTAAGTATATAGATATATAAAGATATAATCTTTAATATCTAGATATAATCCCTTTAAACTAAGATAAGGTGCATCTATATATATAATATATATATTAACTAGAATAAGTATATAGGGGCTATCTATAATATTAGAAGGGCCCTAAGCTAGGCTAGAGAAGGGGACTATATTATCCTTAGTAATCTTAACCTATATTACCTAGCATAGGGTAGAGATAATGCCTAAATAGACCTAGAGTTAGAAGACCTCCTAGACCTAATAAGCTACTATAGCCTTATACTAACCACCCCCTAGGGCATCCTAATATAGTAGAGGGGAGGACTCTAGACTATTATTAATCTAATATTTATATCCTAGATACTAAAGGGAGTAGTTATCTATACCTAGGTAAGGGAAGATTTATATTATAACTCTAACTACTATCTAGTAGAGACTATCCTCTAGTTATATATCCTAGAGTAGGTACTAATCTAATACTATAACTACTAAGCTATAAATTAGAAGAACTTTAAGAGCTTCCTAAAAGAGAATACCTTATAGATTAAACTCTATTTTATTATCTATACTAGGCTTAACTAGCTTACTAGGGAACTTATATTAATACTATACTAAGTTATTAAACTTATAATACTCTAGCTAGAGATTAACTAATACTCTAAGCTAGGCTTTATAAAAGAATATAGTACTATGGTTAAGGTAATAAAATAAGTATAATAATAATATTAGGCTATAGAAGGGGACCTTAGGGATTAGCTCTAATTAGAATATAACTATATATAGAACTATAAGAATAGGTTAGTTAAATCTATACTTAAGAATATATATAAGGAATATATAAAGTAAGTTATAGAGAGTATTAAAGACCTCTAGAAGCTTACTAAATAGTACTATATCTAAGAGGCTACCTATATAATATAGGCTATCCCTAGCCTCCTAGATAGGAAGACCCTAATCCTAGATATATACTAAAAGGCCTTACTCTTTAGATATATATTCTTCCCTAACCCCCCCCCTTATAGACCTTAATAATATTACTAAGATCCTCTACTCTAAAGCCCTCTCCTTTAAACTAATTATAAAGACTAAGGTTACCTAGGAGATTAGGGCAGCTACTACCTATAAGGCTCTAAAAGATAATAAGATCTCTAATAATATCTTATACTAGGCCCTCTTATATATTATTAAACTACTTATAGCCCTATTTAATATCTATATAATAGTAGGATACTATCTAGAACCCTTCTAATATATAATTATAGTTATACTTAGGAAAGGAGGGCCTAGTAGGGACTACTCTAGGCCTAAGTTATATTACCTAATTACCCTTCTTAATATATTAGATAAGGCCCTAGAGGTAGTAGTAGCCTACTATCTAAGCTACCTAGCTAAATTAGTATCTCTCCTTCTACCTAACTACTTTAGTAGCTACTAAGGTATATTAGTAGAGTATATAGTATATATCTTTATAAAAAAGATCTATATAGTATAGGGGCTAGGTAAGAAGATAATAAGTCTTCTCTTACTTAATATCTCTAGTATCTTTAATAATATTAATTATATTAGACTACTCTATAACCTACATCAGGGTTCAAAATTATCTGTACATTCTGCGTTTCCATGATGCATCAAAAAATCAACCATTCTTTCAACCACCCACCACTCCACCAAAATGAGGTCTTTTAGAACTGAAATTAGTGGAAATAGAAGGCCTAGAGCAGAGCTTTCTAGCAAGGCACACACAGCTATTTTATATGGCTTAGAGAACTAGGGATCGCCTACGCAGCTAGTGAAGGAATTTAGTATTAGTTAATCCACTATATACACAACCAAGGAATGCTTCCAACACCATAAAACCTTAAAATCAAGGCCTTAAACAGGCAGACCCTAAAAGCTTAGTGCTGCTACTAAGCAGTATATCTACTAGATGGTTCACTAGAGCCCCTCCATGAGCTAGAATGCCCTAATTACTAGCATGCCTGGGGGGGTATCTAGATTAATAATTTAATGTATTTTGCAAAGATATAATCTTAAGAAGTAGAAGAGTAAGAAAAGGATTCCTTTATCACCTAAAATAACTAAAGAATAGTATAAATTTATATATATATAGCTTGATTTCCCCCACTAGGAAGAAGTACTGTTTTCTAATAAATATTCTATATAAAGAAAGTTTAATAATTCTACCTAATTTATCTTCTAATTCTTGAATAAAGTATACTAGCATGATCTAGTTAATCTAATAAACTATAGGAAGGATATTTCATAAATAATTTAGGATGCAATCTAGATTAGAGGGTATTTAAAGATAATTATTATAGATTATAATAAATTAGCTCCTTAAGGTAGTTATACTACTAATTCTTACCTAAAATATCTTAAAGATGGACTACTTCTAATCTATAAGCCTAGCACTATATTCTAGTAAGATAATACTAAAATCTATACCTTATACTAGGCACAGGAGTGGTTTGAATCTTATAGAATCTAGGTTATAGAATAGCCCACCTACTTATCTAATTTAAACCTAATTAAATACCTCTGGAATCTCCTTAAGAAGAAGCTTCTATAGCTCTACCCAGAACTCTTCTTAGGAGGTAGATCTAAGGTAGATTAGAGATAATTTCATAAAGTAATTAGGGAGGTGTGGGATGCTATCCCTTAGGAGAAGATTAATAGTCTGATTTGCTCTATGCCATGTAGACTATATATAGTTTACCAGGCAAGGGGGTGGTACACTAAATATTAATATATACTATTCCCCCATTTATTCTTATGTACTAGAATAGTATGGTAGTTAAGAAATATAGGATTAAAAAGTGGCTGATTTTTCGATATTTTGGCGTGTCCGGAGACTTTTGACCTAAAATGTATATAGATAATACCTTAGTATATATACTACCTGGATTACTAGCTTCTTATTAGATTAATAGATAAGTATATATATCCTAGAACTTACTACTAAGCTCTTACCTATCTCTATAAGCATCCCCTAGGGATCCCTACTCTCCCTAATTTTATACCTCTTCTATAATACAGACCTTATTAAATAGAACACTAACTAGGCTATCCCTAATACTAATCCTAATAATACCTCTAATAATACTAGGCCTAATACATCCCCTCTAGGTAATTAGGGTGCTTTAACATATACCTAGGGATAGATAGATAATATAGCTATACTAGTAATTAGGGATAGTGCAGAAGAGATAGTAGTAGGCCTAGAGTATATAATAGTATAGTCCTTATACTAGGCATCCTAGTATATATTAGTCTTCTCCCCTAAGAAGTTCTAGCTTATCTATATATATAGAGCACTATATAAGGTACTAATAATACCTCTCTATATTAATAGAATCAAGATTTAGCCCTAGGAAATAGCTAAATACCTTAGTATTACTATCAACTTATACCTAACCATGATCCCTTATAGGGATACTATAGTTATGAAGGCTAAATAATTAGTAATTACCCTTAAGGGGATAGTAGGCTCTATATAGAGAGTAATAGCCCTAGACCTCTATAGGCTCTATCAGATAGTAGTACTACTATAGTTAACCTTTAGTATCTTAGTCTAGTTTAAATTAGATAAGTCTAGGAGTATAATATAAACCTAGATATAGCTATTAGCTAGAGTCTAGAAATAGGCTATAATTACTATTAGTAGCATCTTTAAATCTACTACCCTAGCTACTATAGAGGCTAAGCTCTACCTTCTCTTTATACCCTAGCTCCTTATACTCTACCTTAATACTATAGCTATCTACCTCTAAACCTACCTATACCCTAGCTACACCCTATATATATACTTACCTAAGGAGTAGATAAGAAATAGAAGGACCCTACTTAAAGTATAGCTATACTAGAGGACTAGTATAGCTCTTAGATAAGATAATATATAAGAGATTAAGAAGATATATACTATATTATTATAGTAGAAGCCCCCTAATATTATAATTATAGAAATATAGGAGCAGGCTATCAAGGCCTATAATAAGTTAGTATTAGAATAGGATATATATATTATATATATAGATAGGAGTAGCTTTAAAGGCTATATAAGGGTAGTAGTAGTCATCCCTAAGTAAGGAGTAACTAGGAAGAGGTATATAGACCTAGATAACTAGATGGTAGTCTATATAGCAGAGCTTTAGGGGATTACTATAGCTATAGAGGTCTTTATAGATATATATAAGCTAGGCCTAGGTAACTATATTATTATAACTAATAATTAGTTAGTTATAAGGGTACTAAGCAACCTAGGCTATTTAATAGTATAGTATATTATTAAAGAGATTATCTAGCTTATTAATACCCTTAGGGATAAAGAGGGCTCTATAGTAATCTACTAGATCCTAGGGTACTCTAGTATACCTAGGAATAAGAAGGCTGATAAGGTAGTAAAGGAGATAACTAGACTAGGCCTAATACCTTATTTAGAGTAGGTCCTAGCTATAGTACTTAAGAGAAAGGCATAGCAGGAAGCCTAGGGGTTATAGAAGAGATAGTAGATATAGGATTCCTACTCTACTAACTAATCTACCTACTAGCTAATCACCCTATCTAGTAAGTAGAACCTATAACTATAGAAAGATATATATAAGAGCTATACCTCTGCCCTTATATAGCTATACTTAGGGTATATAAGGCTTAACTACTTCCTCTACTAGATTAATATAGTAGACTCCCTAGCCTATAGGTATAGGGAATAGGTATAGATATTAAGGTATATTATCTTAGTATACCCTTAGTATAGAGAACTCTACTAGAAGCTATTCAGACACCTATAATACTAATATAATAACTTCTAAATACTAATCTCTAAGCTAGAGCCAGCACATCTAGCTACAGACTTTATAATATAAATAAGACTACTAAGGTAATTTAAGGTAGTTATAGGGAAATATATATAGCTTAGAGATAATAATAGTAAATCTTTAGGCTAAGATAAGTACTAAGATAAAAGATAATTTAGTATAAGGTACTTTAGCTATAAGGGAGACCCTGTAGTATAGTATTAATCTAAAGCCTAGAGTAGCCCTAGAGCTATTAAGCACTACTAATAGTAGCCTATATATTAATATCCCTTCTTTTATTATATATTCTTTCCTTTATTTAAGGGTTTAGTCTAGTTAATATGGCGTTCTTAGCATATATATATATATATATTTTTAGTAGGATGTTAGCATGTAGGAGTGACTCCCCCAGCATAGCAGCCTCTAGAGAGGGCAGCTATATGGGTATGAATACTACTACTACTACTACTACTACTACTACTACTACTATTGCTACTACTACCATGAATCTCCTATCTAGATGTAGTAATGCTTGGTTACTATAGTAGTAACTAAGCTATGAATTAAAATATATATTTAAGGTTATATCTACTCTATATATTAGTATATTACTTAGTATATTAATACTTAAATAATACTATAGATATTAATTATTAAAAGCTATTCTGACTATTATTATATATTTAGTAGGACTAGTACTAGAGATTTAATTCTCTATAATTATAGTTATTACTAAAATACTACCTTTATAACTAAGGAGAAACTAGGTTTTAATATTAAGCTTTAATTCTAAATCTAAACTAGACTAGACTTAAAAATATAGAGTATTAAGCCTTAGTCTCCCTAACTAGGGTATTTATAACCTATTATAATCTACTATATCTATTAAATATGATGTATATCTCTGGTCTAGATAATAATATACTTAGTATAAATAGTAGTAAGGTTAATTATTATTAATAATATTTTTTAGTATATTAACTATTATATTTATAATAATATTTCCTTACTTATAAACTCTTATACTAGTATTACTTCTGCTACCTCTTATAATATTATTAAAGTAATTACTTACTATAGCTAAGTCTTCTAATTAATTAAATAGGTAATTTCTCTAACTAGATACTAGAAGGATAGCTTAGGTATAAGAAGTTTATAGTCTTTCTAAAATTATTAGATCTTATAAAGTATAGTAGCTAATTCTTAGTTAGGGTTATTATTAAACTAATAATATTAGAATATATTATATACTACTAGATTTATAGTATCTTTTCTTTCTCTAGAAAATAATAGTCTTTTATCTAGAAAGGGTCTTTCTTATAGTTTTAGGTATTTTAGCTTTCTTAGCTATATTCTTCTTAATAGCCTTATTACTAGTAGCCTTATAAGTAGTAATAATAGTATAGCTTCTAGTTATTATACTAAGTATTATACTAATCTATTAACTAGAATAGGGAAGATAGGAATAATAATAAGAAATTAAGAAATAAGAATAGTTAATATATAATAGGTAGCAGCTCTAAGAGAATTTAAGGTTAGACTTAGAGATAAACTAGTAAGAATAAGAATAAGCTATAGTAATAATATAATAACTAAAGGAGTAAGTAAGGTAGAGGGGAGAGATATAAAGCTATAGTATAGAGTAGTTAAGTTTTATTATATTAGTATAGAATAAAGAAATTTCCTAATTTAATTAAACTAATACTAAAGTATCTTTATTCACTATTAATAGGTAATATATTAAATTTCTATTTAGGCCTTACTTATATCTTATTACTCTCTTACTTTTTAAGTATTCTAGTTATTTCTATACTTCTACTATTGTAGCGGGCAGGGCCTGCTGAGTGCTCAAGCTTACTAAGCACTTGCTATCTGCCTTAGGCATTAACAATCTTTGGCTCTGGCTGGTATGTTAGGGCCAGCTACCAGCCACATAACACCTACAAAGTTATATCTAAACTAGACACTAGCTATTAATTATATGACCTATATACTAACTATATACCCCTTTATATTTAGCTACTATAGCCCTAGCTAGATTCCTTCCTTAG
>JAAKEQ010000068.1:0-92055 GCA_014250555.1 Aspergillus oerlinghausenensis
GGGTGGGTACCCCCCCCCCCCCCCCCCCCCCTTTCCTCTTCCTTTTCCCAATCTCCATGACAGCCTCCGACTAATGTAATCTAGATGCCCTCTCCCTCAAGGGCAGCGGCAGCGGCACCCACCGCATCATCGGCGGCGGCGCCCGCAACGCCGACGACAAGGTCATCCAGCACAACTCCGGCGGCAAGGTGATCATCCAGGACTTCACCGTGCAGAACTTCGGCAAGCTGTACCGCTCCTGCGGCAACTGCAGCAAGCAGTTCAAGCGCGCCGTTGAGATCAGCGGCGTCAAGGCCTCCAGCGGCAAGTCCCTCGTCGGCATCAACTCCAACTATGGCGATACTGCGACTATCTCTGGCTGTGCTAGCAGCGTCAAGGAGATCTGTGTTGAGTATGAGGGTACCGACAACAATGACAAGGAGCCTAAGAAGAAGGGTTCCGGTCCTAGCAACGCTTGCAAGTACAAGGAGCCTTTGCCTACGTGCTAAGCGATTGTGTTGAGGGAGGGATGAGTTGGATGAGTTTAAGTGGCATTGCTTGTGTATATACGCAGTAATCAGATAGATAATAACATATCTAGCTTAATATCGGACGTTGACACTAGAGATCTGATAGAAGAACGCATACCGCTCTTGAGATACTACGGTCGCGTCCGAGGATTTCGACGCAGACAGCCACTTCCACAAGGGAGATAGACTGGAGGAGTCATCCGGTCATTATCTGCATCTAGATTACTAATGTATCTAGGCCAGTGGAAACATGTGCTGGCCTTGTTCTTTTATACGGGGTGCGTTTATGGCTTCACGGGATTTCTCACCTGCGAATGACACCCTCCTTACACCCAAAGAACAGAGCAAGACATGGCTTGCATCAGGAATGGCGAGAGACTCGTTTCAAGTCCATCTCGAGGATGGCAGGTGTCAATGACATAACGCTTCGACCCTCGAGCATGGTATAAAGAGAGGATGCATCCACGACCAGAACACAGCAGAATTCCGTCGAGTGGGATACTTACTTGATATTAGAACGGAGCACCCAGATCCAAGTGTAGGCGGCGTCTGCGGAAGGTCAGTAACGTATCTAATCCACGATCGATTCATTCTTTGGGCGCCCCTGGTCAAAGCTTAAACACAACTAGATCGAGAACGGATCGGCGTGGCTAGAACCGTCGAGCGGAGACAGACTGACAGCTCATCTGATTGGGTTCGAGGAGATGCAAGCGTCATAACGAGATATGCCTCCCGGAGGAGACAAAATCAGCTGATGCTCTGGTAGCACCTGCGCAGACTTCATATTTGATGCGTATAACCGTGCTGGCAAGACCAACAACTAATCTATCACCTATCGTCTTGGTACGTTTTCTATCGTGTAGATTGGCAACATGGAAAAAGCGGACGCAGTTCACTCGGTACGTAGTAAAGGTCCTTAGAGTTTCCGAATTCGCCACACCTCACCCTCACCATCATCCTCCACACCAAGTGTGACGAATTGACTATTAACGAAGGCCTTAGTACCTCTGTCCAAAGGAAAACACCGTGATCATCCAGCCTGAAGATGAGATCACGCATGTCGGGACGGCAAGTATGGGGACGAAGACGATGAAGCCGGCCCGGGGGGTTGTGTTGGCAGTTGGCACGACCAAGGCGCTGGGGAATGGGGGGAGGCATGCGATGGATGTGAGGCTGGGAGATTTGGTTATCTATACCAAGGTGGGTTTCACTCTGCACCAGCTTCTGGAGAGGCTTCGGAGATGATGATGCTGATGATGGGTAGGGAAAGGGGAAGGAGGTGAGGGTTGATAATGATGAGTATTTGCTTCTGGATCGGGATGAGTGAGTTGTCCTCTGTTGGTTCTGATCTAGTCTGATGTGAGCAGGATTCTGGCTGTTACCGATTGATTGATATGATATGATATGATATGAGTGCATGATCGATCTCTTGATGGTTATGATAGCCTGTACATCAAATGATACCTTACCTATACTCTATCCAAACATTCATACGCAGAGCACCTGCTATACGATAGTATCATATAGAGAAAGCACTAACCAGACAACTTAATAACCCCCTCCACCATCTCAACAACCTCCAAGCTCTCCCTCTCAAACACCTCCCAACATCCCTCCCCCTCAAGCACACCACAATGCGCCGCCGCAAACCACTTCTCGTCATCCCCCCCAATCCTCTCCAGCGCAGCCCGATAAGCCCCCAATGCCGGCTTCGCAACCCTCAACCCATCACAACTCAACCCCTGCCCTTGTAAAATACCCCCGCACACGCTCCACATCCCCAGTCGTCAAACACCACACCTCAAACCCCGCGCTCCGCAACTTCTCAAACGCAGGTACCAGCTCCGGACGCAGCTGCAGAGACGCATAGCCGGCTATACAAGCATCCCGCTCCTCATCTGTAAAGACACTGCGAGGACCGGCCACACCAGCCATGAAAAGGCTGCGGTAGAAGAGCACGCGCATGACGTCTTTATAGGGCCGGTAGGACTCGGAAATAGACAAGAAGGTGAATTCGAGTTCCGCGGCGGTCATCCATGTGTAGCCGAAGTGCTTGGGGGTGATTCCATGAGAAGAAATTTTTGGGCCGATTGTGGCTGCGATGGAGGCGAAGTAGGCGTCGAAGGAGACGCAGGTGCCGACCACGTCGAAGATCATGTGTTTTGGCATTTTCTTGGTAATTGTGGGGTTGTATTGACCATCAAACCACTAAGCTAAAAAGGTGTCTAGACCTCCATTTCTAGTATATTAGAAACAATAGTGCATATTCTGGTTAACAGTTGTTTATGTGGAATCGTGATGGTTCATGGTCTTGGACCGGGATCACATCCGGCGGATGAGAGATGAACATGTATAATTCATCTGGCAATCTGGCTTATCGTGTCGATCTGGATATAGTTTACTGATCAGATGCGTCCGGTCCACATCGGAGGAAGTCTTATCACGAATGCAATCTCGCAGGATCAAATATTTACTTGTTGACCCTACTGCTACTACTATCATCCCTACTAGCTAGAACCTTTTCGGCTGAGGGGGAGATGTATGACATCACTCATAAACGCACGCATTAAGATGAATGTAGCTATGACCATGAAATATTCAACCGCCTCCACCAAGTCCTCCTCTTTGGCTCTGGCTCAGGCTCGTCCCGGTACACCTGGATAAACGGCCGGATGGGAATATCCTCCAGCGGCACAATCGCCGTCTTCCTCCACAACTTATACCCAAAATACAACCCCAGAATGATCGGAATATTCAAATACGACGAGACAAACGTCTCTGTATTCCAGTGGCCCCGCATAAACGTGCTATACCCTCCGGTGAACAACTGCAGTGTAAACAATATGAGCGCAAACCACGTCAGGTACGGCTGCAGCGGCGCCGCCCACGGTAGCTCCTTGGGCCGGTCGATTTACTGCTTCCGGCACCCGTACTGGAACCGCAGGTAAATAATGCAGATACAGATCCAGTTCACGAGAGTTGAAATGGAGACGATGTCCTGCAGCCAGGTAAAAACGGTGCTGGCCGAGTCCGAGCCTCATAAAGACGCCGATCAGGGCGACAGCCACATACGGCGCCCCGAACCGATTGACCCTAGTAAAAAGTTTAGGGGCGTGTCCGTGCATGGCCAGCCCGAAGAGGATGCGCGAGCCTCCCAGCATGTTGGAATTCCCCGCGGACCAGGCAGACGTTAACACCGCCGCGTTGATAATAGATGGGACGGCCTGGATGCCTGCGCGCCGGGCGGCAATGACAAACGGCGACTGGGACGCATTGCCGGTAGACCGAAGCAGGGTGGGGTCATTAGAGGGGACCACCATGCCAACCATGAAGATGGACAGAATATAAAACAGAAACACACGCATCCGTCGCGCCGCGTTGGGGATTGCCTGCCGCGGACACCGGGTCTCCGCCGCCGCGACGGTGATGTTCTCCATCCCAGAGTACGCGTACAGCGCGTTATTGAGCGTCGTCCAGAACCCCAGGAACTGGCCCCACGAGCCCGGGATTCCGCCAGTATCTGAATCCGATGCTCTGCCCGTCCGGCCCGCCTCCGCAGGTGATCACCAGCGCCATGATATTGATGCCGATGATGAGCATGATCTTGATCATTGAGAACCCGAACTCGAGCTCCCCGTACACGCGTACAAAAAGCAGTGCGGTCGCCAGCATCAGCACCCCGAACACCGTAATCCAGATCGTATTGTTGACCGTCACCCAGAACTCGACGATGACGGCCGCCGCGGAGAGCTCCGCGGGAATCGAGACTAGGTACGAATAGACCTGGTTCCAGCCGTTTGCAAAGGCCAGTGCCGGGTCGACGAAGAGCATGGCGTAGCGGACCACGCCTCCATTCAGCGGAACCAGAGCCCCCATTTCGCCGACGGCAAACACAACGGTTGAGCCAGCCAGGCCGACGATGGTGTACCCTAGTAGGGCTCCAAGAGGCCCCGAGCGGGCAATGGCACGTCCAGAGCCAAGGAAGAGTCCGGTGCCAATGGTCCCGGCCAGCGCAATCATCTGGATATGTCGCTGGTGGAGACCCTGTTTGACCAAACGGATCTCGCCGGATGATCGGTGGCAGAGTCATTGTCGGGGAGCTGTTTTTCGGTGTCATGGAGGGTGTCTTTTCCAGGATCTGACATTATCGTTGGTATTGCTCTTTCAGGTGGCATTCTCAATTAGGAAGTAAGTTGGGGACCTTGGGATTGATGTGATCCTGTGGCCAGGCCAGTTGGCGATATTTAACCAACGTCTTATCCCTCTGCTCAAGCTCATCCGGTGATGGTTTAGCTTTGAGATTAGAGTGAGGTAGATAGCTTGCCATGTTCTTCCAATGAAGACGATGCATTTGCAATTCGCTATCTCAAGGTTTCGTCTTCCCCTCTTTTCGTGTAGCCACTGCAACCCAAAGCCCTTGCTTCTGGGGATAGTGACACCAAGACCAACCGGAACTGGACCGGATGGTGCACGGCCACATGATGAGAAACCGGACTTGACCGGAGAATTGCAGATCGCATAATAAAAGATAAGAAAGGACCAGGGATTATCAGCGGAGAAAAGAGAGAAGTGGACAAGGTAAACCTGTGGAACATCGGGGCTTGAACCGGAGTATCTTTAGCAGTAGTCAACTCCTGGTCAGACCACGTCGCCGCCAGAATAAGTATATATGAGACCTTTACGGTGGTCAAAAAAATTGACCACAGAGATTAAGGACATAGAAAACAAGCAATGTCTACCTTTCCTCCAAACCCACTGGCCTGCTTCTGGCAGAACAATCCCCACAAACTACACGACCATCGCTCCACCGAAGATCTCCCGACGCACAGCGATGTCATGATCATCGGCGCTGGGTATGCGGGTGTGAGCACAGCCTGGCATTTACTGCACAAGCACCCCAATATTAACTCAATTACGATCCTAGAGGCAAGAGGTGCCTGTTCTGGCGCCACCGGTCGTAATGGAGGCCATCTGCGCCCGGATCTGTACGGACACATCCCCACGTACATTGACCGCGCTGGGCCCGAAGCAGCAGCGGAGATTGCCGAGTTTGAGATTGCGCATGTCCAAGCGATCAAGAAACTTGTGGAGAGCGAGCAGATAGACTGCGATTTCAGACTTACACGGACGATCGATGTGTGGTGTAATGAACAAGCGGCGGAGGGGGCGAGGAAGGTGTACGAGCGGATGAAGGGGCATGGGTTTGCATACATGGACGATGTTGACTTCCACATTGGAAAGAATGTAGAGGGGGTATGTCTGAATCCCCAATTTATACCAATACTATCATACTGACGCGATCAGATCTGCGGCGTCAAAGGCGCCCTGGCCTGTGCCTCCTACACGGCGGCCACCATCTGGCCCTACAAATTCATCATGCACCTCCTCGCCAAACTCCTAGCTTCAGGAAAGGTTAATCTCCAAACCCACACGCCGGCCACCGCAGTCACTCCATCTGCAGACGGTAAATTCACAATCGACACCCCTCGCGGCACCCTCCACGCCAACAAGGTCATCCACACCTCCAACGCCTACGTCTCCTCCCTCCTCCCGCAGTACAAACACAACATTATCCCCTGCAAAGGTATCTGCTGCCGCATCGTCGTCCCAGAAGGGCAAACCGCCCCGCTACTCACAAACTCCTACATCGACCGCACCAAGGACAACGTTCTATCGTATCTTATCCCCCGCGCAGACGGGAGCATCATCGTCGGCGGCGCGTCGGCGCTCTTCAAACCCCATCGCGAACAGTGGTACAATAATACCGACGATAGCGTGCTCATCGACGTGGCCAAGGACTTCTACGACGGGTACATGCAGCGGACGTTCCGCGGGTGGGAGGAGTCCGGGGCGAGGGTCCACCAGATCTGGACGGGGGTCATGGGCTACTCGTACGACTCGAACCCGCATGTTGGGGCGGTGCCTGAGTACGAAGGGCAGTTTATCCTGGCGGGGTTGAATGGGCATGGGATGCCGGTTGTGTGGCTGGCGGCGGAGGGATTGGCGAGGATGGTGGGCGAGGGGGTTGGGTTTGAGGAGACGGGGATGCCGAGGTTGTTTAAGACGACGAAGGAGAGGATTGAGAGGGCGCAGAGGGGAAAAGAAGAGGAGGGAGATATTCTTGGGACGGGGTCGTTTCCTGCTACCAAGCAGTAGATAGTGAGTTAACCAGTTGGCAGTTGGTGCATCAGACACATATTTATAGTTATAAGATTAGCGTTAGTGTTTATCAGTGGATCAGTAAGTACCCCATGTTTATCCCACCTCTGTTATCTTTCCCAAACTTACGCTTCCCCACTGGAGATAAGCCCGCTTCAAGCTGTAGCCACACGCCCACACCAAATGACAATCTTCACTGCATCCTTATTGAGACATAACACATAAACTATTCTCTCAATACATATTAAGACAGAAAATGAGCGCATACCAGTCACCTTTACCTCCAGGCTCCAGACCGCAGTCAAGCACCGAAGCACCCGCACCCCGACTCAAACGCCGCAAAGTAACCGACCAGAGAAAACGCACAGCCAGAGCGTAGGCCTACCTCCAGAATGAACCACCAAGAAGCAAGCTGACCATACAGCTGCGAACAATGCCGCCGATGGAAAGAAAAATGCGAGGGAGGAATCCCATGCAGGAAATGTTCGCATCTTCGCCGTCCCTGTCGCGTGCGCGGTATGCCCGTATCGCAGGATATCAGGTACGTCGCCAAAGTCACTAGTCAGTAGTTGAAGTGGTACAGGACTGACGGTGATAGCGCTCGGGATGTATTTCCGGAACTGCAGGAGCGGGCCATGTACATGGAGCGAATCCTAAATCATGCGTTCAAGGGGATCGCGCTAGATACAAAGAGTCCCAGGCAGATGGCGTTGTCGATTGAACAGACGGACAAGGAGACGCAGCCGGAGACTGACGAGGCCGAATTTGGCTATGGAGAAGGAGGAGTGCACGATTGACCCCGTGGAGGATACCGTTACTCGTGAGTTTTTTCTATTCCACAGTGTACATGGCGGCGCTGACTGTAGACAGACTTCTCCGGGGAATTCTCCTACTGGAACTTTTCCATGCGCGTCAAGCGCCAGGTCGAGGATAGGATGGCAGCTTCCGCTTCCCTGACCCAGGTATGTCTCTGCCGGAGCTCATCGTACCTACTAACTTCTCTAGACTCCTCCAGACCAAATATCAAACTACCCCCGAGCAAAGCAGTTCGCCATCGGCACGCAATACGCCTACCTCGAAGCAAAGTCCGCTCCTGCCTCGTCCAGCCAAAACCAAAACTTCTCCGAGGACGAGCTGGGGACCATGTTCTACCAGGAAGCGATCCGCCTGCTACCGGAGATCATCGAGGTGTCCTCGCTGGAGAGCGTGCAGGCCTGTTTGCTCCTTGCGGCGTATGCGTTGCCGCTTGATGCGGCGGGGTTGGGGTACGTGTATATCAATCTGACGATTCGGCTGGCGATGCAGAACGGCATGCATCGGCGATGCGTGGGGGAGGCGTTTAGTGCGGCGATGATGGAGACGAGGAATAGGGTGTGGTGGACGGCGTATGCGATGGAGAGGTATCCTTTCTCTCTCGCTTTTTTGGTAGTGTCGCTGACGGAGTAGGAAAATATCTATTTTCCATGGACGACCGCTGGGAATGCTGCGGTCGGATGTTGACACGCATTTGCCGGTTGATTCGGGTGAACAGGACTTGACAGCCGCATATATGCTTGCTTCTATTCATCTCACACATCACCTGGAGGATTCTATAAACAAATGTGCGTTTCGTCCACCCTACCATTAAACCGCAGACAACTTAACGACCCAGATCCCTCCTCCGCACCACCCCCAAACAGGACCTCCCACTCCTGCTCTCACGGCTCGCCGACAGGAAAAACGACCTGGAAAAATGGTGGTCCTCGCTTCAACTAACAATCCAAAAGAACGACGCGCTGACCCCAGTCGATCGATCAACAGCCCATATCAAACTCGAACAATGCCTCCTCCGCATGTTCATCGGCCGCCCGTTTCTCTTCTCGCGAGGCTCGTCCTCAAACCCAACCTCGCCAGCTACTCCCCCCTCAGGCACCGCGCAAAAGCCTACGCCCCGCCAGGGACTGGTGACCTGCTGCATTACAGCCGCCGCCGACGCAATCTCCATCTGCAGCACCCTCCGCGACAGTGATAGTGGCCCTGGTCTCGCGCGCGCTTCGTATATAGAATACAGCTCGTGCCGGGCAGCGCTGCTGGTGCTAATCGCGTACTCGATCCAGGATCGTTCTGATCATTTTCGCAAGGCGTTACGGGTCGGGTTAGATATGATTCGGGAGATGGCGGCGAGTGGGGAGTCGGCGAGATCGGAGGTGGAGCTGATTGAGGCGTTGGAGAGGGCGCTTGTGAGACTAAGGTCGTTTGATGAGGTGGGCAAAGTAGCCGAGGAGTTTGAACAGTGGGAGTCTATGTGGAAGCGGCAGAATGATGGGGATTTCAATTCCGTCGAAACGGTTGCGGGATCGATTCAAGAGCAAAGTTGGCCGACAGGCGAGATGGATACCTCCGGTATGGCAGAGAGCAATGCGAATCTGGGCTCTTTGAGGTTGTTTGATGGCGCGGCTGAATGGGCTTTGTTCGGTGGGGGAAGTGCATTGCCACAGGAGCTGCAGCATCCGGAAACGCAGATGTTGGGGGATTTTCTGTCTCTCCATGATCCAAGATTCGACGCTGATTTGAGTCAATCGTTGTGAATTCGGAGACTCTGTCATACAGCATATCACCGGCCACCCAGCTATTGTTGTCGACGTCTTTCCATCAAAATGCCTAGAGGAATGTCCTCCTCGTCGTAGAACTCAGCTTCCTCGTCAACTCCAAAATCACGGAGGCGGTCCCCTTCAGAGTTCTTCCAGCCTTCCTCACCATCCTGTACTTCATCATCATCATCGGAAGAGTCACTCTCACTTTCGGAGTGCCGTTCTTTTGTCCTATTTTCATTAAACCGGTCATGGAAGCGTTTCCGACGCTGTATGTGATGTACTCCTGAATCGCTGGCATCGTTGGAACGCTGGATATTCCGCGCTTGTACAGCCCTGTGATACGAAGCATCGGCAGCCGCAATGGCGGCGCTCATATCCTCCCGCTTTGCAGGAAGTGGAATGCGATCCGGGTCTGGTGGCGGCCATGATAGGTTGGGGTCTGCCCAGCATTAGCTGATCAGTTCTATACCACCTCCATGTCCATTGCAGTGCACTCACCCTCAAAGCCATTGACTTCAAATTCTAGACCAGTCGACCGGTCAGGAGTAGCTGCAAAAGGCCAGAACCAACTCAATACCTGGACGTCATCAGCGTTGCATCTCAAGAATCTTCCGGTGGAACTAACGTTCGCGCTCCCTCCCATTCCGGCTTTGATATTCGACCATATGCCAATATCATATGGAAATTCCTGCTTCTTAATGCGAACCTGGATACCCCCCGGTCCGGACAGATATCCCCCAAAGTGCCGAGCTCGTCTTAGCAGAGTCTCATGCCGTTCAATCTCCCACGATTCAATAGTGGTGGTATTAAGAGCTAGGGACCAGATGCTTCGAAGCAGAAGAATAAATAGTGCAAGCCATGTCAAACTGTTCACCACCAACAAAATGAAAAGATGGATCAGTTGTCCCAAGCTAGGACCGAGATACTAAGATGGAATTAGCCTGCACCAGAAAACAAGCGGATGTTCATACACTAGGAAGATGGCGCGATGCCCAGACTATCGAAGCTCTCTCGAAGAGAAGAGTCTCAAGATAGCCCATGCCTACCACAGCATAGAACAGAAACCTCATAAAATGAGGATATGTAAAGTGCGAAACGCAATTCGATGTCCACGGACAGTGGTGGTCCATCTTCGGGATGCACCTGCAAATCGTCAGTCGGGAACAGCTTTCGAGCCACAGAATCTCACCTCTGACATGTCTTGCAATGGTGCGCTCGCGGTGGCTTGAACGCCTCGCATCGACGACACCAGCGCTGCCTACCCCCAGCGCAATCCTTTTCCAATTGCTTAAGGTTGGACGGCGTCCAATCCTTGGGTATCCGGCCAGGATCTACAGTACATGCGCGGTAATAGCATACCCAGATGCACAGAGCGAAGACATTCAGGCGCCAGAACTCTTGCGATCTTAGGGGTGCCTCCTCGAAATAGTAGAAAAATAACTGGGACGTGTACGTAAGAAAACTGATCAACGCGCAGACGAACGGAATCGCCAACTGCGAAATGTTGAACGAGCGACAGAGCATTTTGCTAGGGGCACATTCATCTATACAGACTTATTCATTTCAGGGACTTGACTGATGCCAAAGATGACCGACCATGGCTTCAAGATGATTCTTCAGTGTTGTTGATGCTGACCACGTGTGCAGGTGGTCTTGACTAAGCGTCAAGCACGTGACTCAGATCCTACAAGAAGCGTGCGTGGAAATATCGACGGCCATTCATCCCTGCCATCTTCAAGCATACTTCGCTGAAATATATTCATCGAGTTCATCAGTATTTAAGTGGCTCTTACCAATAAAACATGGAAAGGATCAATATATCTAGAGGATGATCCGAGTATCCCGTCATCGCCGTTGAGGATGCCGATCACGGCCCTTCCCCAGACCACTGTTCGAGCAATTGGCTCAACTTCTGTCATTTCAGACCCCTGCTCCATTGTCAAGGAGTTGCTGGACAATTCACTTGACGCACACGCCACTGCAATATTCATAGAAATCTCCCAGAACACAGTCGATGTGATCCAGGTGAAGGACAATGGACATGGAATTCCATCTGAAGACCATCCTTTTGTCTGTAGACGTGCCTTCACTAGCAAGATCGCGACAGTCGAGGATCTGAGGAAACTCGGCGGCAAATCGTTAGGCTTCAGAGGTGAAGCGTTAGCAAGTGCTGCCGAAGTTTGCGGAGGAGTGATGGTTACCACCAGAGTTGAAGCGGACCCAGTTGGCTTCTGCATCAAGTATGGGAGAAATGGGGAGCTCATCAGGTACGTTACCCGGTAGGCGGCTTCGGAATGTGTGCTGACAATTGAAGTACTCAACGTGCCTCGCACCCAGTCGGTACAACGGTGCGAGTAACGGATCTCTTCAAGAACATACCAGTCCGCAGGCAAACAGCATTGAAAAGCGCCGCAAAGACAATAGCCAAGATTAAAAAAAACATACAGTCATATGCTATCGCTCAACCCACTATTAGGCTCTCCCTGAAGGTTCTTAAAGCTGCTAGCGAAAAGGCCAACTGGGTCTACGCCCCTGGAAAAAATGCCTCGCTTATGGACGCAGCACTCAAAGTTGCCGGCACTGAGGTCGCTTCTGCTTGCGTAACCAAGTCGTGGCCGTGTGCAAACGAGTCCGATGAGGAGTCTGGGAGTGGTAATGGCTCTTCTTTTCAGCTGATGGCCCTACTTGCGGATCCTGGATCAGGTATTTACTCTGCCCATTGAACCGAGAACTTGGCTGATGAGCGCAGATTTCTCAAAAGTGAACAATGCGGGACAGTTTTTCAGTGTGGACGGCAGACCTCTCTCAGCATCTCGAGGCATTGGACAGGAAATCTCAAAACTGTACAAGACCTATCTACGAGCAGCTGCTTCGCGCAGCGGCGGTTTGCCGAACATATCAGATCCATTCCTTTGCTTGCAGATCCGCTGCCCGGAAGCCTGCTACGACGTGAATGTTGAACCGGCTAAGGACGATGTTTTATTCGAGAATCAGCAAGACCTTCTCTCGCTTGCAGAAGAACTCTTCAAGGACGTTTACGGTGAAACCCCTGACGGGGATGCGAAACACAGAAGCTCCTCCAAAGGGAAAGAAAGGATGGTAAATAGTGATGCCTTCGAACTACTTTTAGCTCGTAAAGACAGCACTGAATGTTCTGTCGAAACCGTGATTGAGGGTAACAAGCCACCAAGCTTCGTCACGGCTAGCTCGCTTTTTCACATGAGAACCAGAGATTTAGAGGGCCTCAACCCATGGTCAGTGACACGACTGTATGCTCCTTCTGGAGCTCCATCTCATAAAACTCCGGTGAGGGTTCCAACAGGCTCCGCACGGCTGCCTCCTGCCGCGCAGGAACAGGAATCCAGGTCTACGACCGAGGCATCTCCGTTGCGCTTAGCAAGTTCCGCTTCGCCGAGTACATCCACGCCTGGTTCGAATCGACTGTCACGCTCTCCAGCCGAGTCTCGCTCTTCTGCTTCGGTCTCCGACCTGGCACAAACTTCTCCAATCCCGCCATTACACGGTCCCTCTGTACGATCAAGAGCTTCAAGGCAGCGCGACAAAGAGCGTTACGGTAATGGTGCTCTCGATACATGGTTTGTGAAGACCACACAAGCATCAGCCCGTCAAGAGCCGGTTGAGCAGTGTCCGGAAAACGAACATGATGAGCCTCCGTTGTCGCAGCTAGCGCAGGACCGATTCGCACAACGTGAACGTCCGCCGGTCACTTCAGACACAACGACCCCTCGGGGTTTCGTTGTGGCAGCAGGAAGCCCAGAACCATCTGAGGAGGAGACGTCAGTCGTCAGCCGGAGTCGTGCCTCAGAGCCTGCATCGAGACGGCTTGACCAATGGTCTGCAAATCTGCACAGACTGGCGAATGCTGACCATAACCCCGAATTGGAAAGAGCGCTTGACTTTGAGAAGCGCAAGAGAGAAGCGATCACAAGACTCCGCGAGCAGAGAAAGAATGCGTCCGCCGCAAATTCACCTCATGTGAGCAGATATCTTGCTGCCAAAGCCGCTTTGCAGCCCGATGTCAGTAACAGCAATGCCGAGCCAGCGCCATCGATCTCTGAAACTGACACCCCAAGTCCTCGTCTAAACCCGCATGATCCGAGGTCTTATCTCATGCGCAATAAAAGCTCCCATGATCAAAGGAGGCTTGCTTCAGATCCAGCCAAAATCCGACGAATTCAAACAAACAAGTTGCCATTCGAGAAGATACCCGACGGGTGCGAATTGCATGATTTATGCCTGGTGCAGCCTGCAGATATCCCTCTGATCTCCAAGCAATTTCGCGACTTGTATGAACATGATCTATATATATATGAGAAGGACACTTTCGCAGGCTTTACTGCCGCGGATCTGCAATCCTTAAGCTTATGGGAGAGCCAATTGTCCTCGTTAATCAAGCAACAGTTTCGAACTCCAGAAGGTTCAGCCATGCCTACCATTCAGATAAACTTCGATCTACATCAGCATCTGGGTGATTTTGACATGGGTAGCTCATCTGCATCTGCATGAAATCTTCTTTTTGTTCTTGATAGCAACGTAGTATACTTATGACATGTATAGATATAGATACAACCCAATTAATATAAATCAACACCACAAGCACTGTTTCCTAGATAGAGGCAATGCATTTCTATTGAAGAGTACCGCTCTATAATTCTCATAAGTTGTGTATAACGATGATATCATCAAGTAGGCAATACTTTGTTTGGCAGATGGCCGCAGCGAACCGTTACATAATCCTGACATCAACACTGAATTGACCCTACAAAACCCCCAGCACACCACCATCAACGACAAGATGAAATCTACTCAATCGACATAGCGATTGAATCGCACCGATATTTTCAAAATGCAGTCCGGCGCAAAGCCGTTGGTCGACGTCGACCGATGGCCATACGAACGCTCCCACCTCGGACTCAACACCAGCGATGTCGGCATCTTCAAATCAACCATCCTCCCCTCATTCGCGCTCCACTCCAGCTTCTCCGTAGCAGCCTACGCCCTCTCCAGAGCAACCGACCGCGGCGAAATCAAAGACTACTTCTGGCCCCTCAGCCAAGTCGCCAACGCCTGGTGGAGCGCCGTCGGCGAACCAATGTACCACAACAACCTCACCTTCTCCAGCGCCATCAACGCCATCCCCTGGACCGAAAAGGTCCTGCTATCCTGCGTCACAGCCTGGGGCAGTAGACTCTTCTACCGCATCGTGTCGCGCTCGCTCGCCCGCGGCAGAGACGACCCGCGCTACGAGGAGCTAAAGGCTAAGGACCCCGGATTCTGGAACTCGGCGCTCCTCAAATCGTATCTCCCCGAAGCGGCATTCCTGACTCTCATCACGCTGCCCTTCACCCTTCCCTTCCGGATGAGCTGGTCGAGCGTGTCGTTCGACGCAGAGACGTCCGGCATGCTTCGCGCCCTAGGCGTCGGGCTCTTCAGCGCGGGCTTCGCGATGGAGACGCTGGCCGATACGCAGCTGGAGCTGCACCGCAAGGAGCGCGATGATCTCTGCCGCCATGGCGTGTGGAGCATCGTCCGTCATCCAAAGTATGTATCCGTCTTCGCATTCCCCGCTGACAGAAAGACAAAAAGCTAATGACCATGTACAGCTACCTGGGCGACACCCTCGTGCACCTCTCATTCGTTGTCCTCAACGCGGCAAACACATTCAACCCGCTTGTCCTGCTTGGTCCCGTCGCAAACTACGTCTTCTTACGGTTTGTTGGCGGCGATGCGCAGAATGAGGCGAGCCAGGAGGAGAGGTACAGAATGCAGGATCCCCACAAGTATGCGCAGCTGCAGGCGTGGCGGCGTGAGAAGAACAGCTTCTGGCCTGGGTTGTCGGAGCTGGCGAATCCGTGGACGTGGGCTGTTGTTGCTAGTGGGCTTGTGGGTGTTGTTGTTGAGGAGATGGTGCGTTCCTCGTTGGGTCAGTAGATTTTGATGTGTAATGTGTACAGTTATGAAG
Source organism: Aspergillus oerlinghausenensis (assembly GCA_014250555.1). Classification (NCBI taxonomy): domain Eukaryota; kingdom Fungi; phylum Ascomycota; class Eurotiomycetes; order Eurotiales; family Aspergillaceae; genus Aspergillus; species Aspergillus oerlinghausenensis. The sequence continues at coordinate 15,225 of JAAKEQ010000068.1, forward strand.
AAATTAATATGGTCCGTATTTTCTATGTATTCTGGATGGAGTAGGAGTATTTATAGCGGTTGACATATTTTATAACCCTATTGGATAACCATCTGATGGTCAAGAACACCTCATCTTCGGGATGTAGCAGTATACGACAACGGCGAGAATTACAGGTTCCTAGCTCCTTGTCGTGACTCGGTCGCGGAAAGGTGTTGGAAACCGCGCGTTGAATGGAGGCGCATGGTTATGCAGGTAGAAACTTCCAATAGCAGTCCCGAGAGACCCGGCGAATTCATTGGCATCAGGTATTTGACTACGTGTATAGGCATGAGCGCCCTAGATAGTCGGCAGACCCGCTAATATTGCATCAAGCATAGTGTCATTCAGCATCAACTCATCTTAATTCTTCCAAGTCCAACAGTAGTCCTCCATATACTACTCGCTAACGCTTAATCAAACATGAAACATCGAGACAGACATACATACCATGGATGTCTCATATCTCGTCAATCACTGGCACCATTCCTCTCCTGCGCAGCAATTCCCTCACCGGACCCATTCGATGACGCCACCTTCTGCGGCGCAGCACTCTTCTTCGACCTGAACGGAAGCACAATCACGAAAATAATATACGCCAGGCCGACCACACCTGCAACAACCGAGTAGACGATGACCGCGCCCTTGGGCGCAGGCTTGCCCGCATTCTTGGTAAGCAGGAACCCTAGCCCGCCATTGATGATGCCAAGGGCGATCAGGGTCCGGCCTAGCCAGCGGTGCACGTACGCGAACAGGCTCTTCCCGCCGGTGCGTCGGAAATGCATATGTTGGAGTAAGCCCATGAGGGGCTGGAAGAGCAGCAGCATGCCGACAACGACCAGCCCGATGATCGGGTGGTACTTGTCCATTTGGTTTGTATCGACGCCGAGGTAGACTCCCAGTCCGAGTCCCGCGAGGGCCATAGCCAGGGTGAAGAGTTGCAGTGGTGCGTGGATGCGCGAGACGGTCTTGGAGTAGGGGATGATATGGATTGAGATAGCGAAGGACGGGAAGAACACGACAAAGGCGACGCTCATGAGGACGGCGTGGGCTATTAATATCGAATCTAATTTGGAGGTTGTGGTCCCTCCTGTTGTTACTGTCTCTGGGATTGAGGCCGCGTTCTGCCCAGCGAACGGGTTTGATGCATCCACGTTGGCCACGCGGGCCTGTGACATGCTGATGGCGTGCACGCCGCGGGAATCATGCCGCGTGATTGCGTACCTGGGATCGCTGGAGTCGATCGCGGGACCCTGCTTTTCTGCCCAGATCCAGCTACTTGAGCTGCTGGACGGATCTAGAGAGCCGCCGGTCCATTGAAGGCAGTTATTGCAGCGCACATTGGCAGTCATGTACCCGTTGCTGATACCAGTACCGTCTAGGAGCTCGATCTGCGCATCGGGGTTGTAGCTCGGCGGGAAGCGGCCCCTGCCAGACCGAGGAGAGAGGGTGACGTTGTTGGCAGAGGCGGCGTACATGACGAACATGTTAGAGCCCGCCATCTGCGAGCCTTGGCCAAGAGCCACCCATTGATACGAGGTGGGTGCGCGGATCTGGAAGTATATTGGCCCGGAGTTGGAGGAAGCTGTGCTTTCAGGTACTACCACCCTATAGACGATATCGCTTGCGGGAGAGAAAGAGTAGATTTGGGCGGCGGCAAGGGGCGCTATCACGTCAGCACGTATGTGGAGGCACAGGTAGTAGATACGTACCAAGTGCCAGATGCAAGAGTCTACTCCAATGCATTGTGAAGGTCGATCCCTAATTATTACTGCGGTGACAAGCAGAATGCTTGAGCAAGAGGGACTATATAAGTCCTCGGGTTTCACCCAAAGAGTTACCTCTAGGTATACCACCTATGATGATTCAAATAGGAAATATAAGTCGCCAGACCCAATCACACAGTAATCAAGACCTGATTCAGTAATTGATCACCGTTAGCATAGCCACGTTGACGAGTGCCACGATCCTTCGTCATATGGACGCTTCGCCAAGATATTGGGTATTGTGCGTTGACCTTGCTATCATTTGAAGTAAAGAGGGTCAGACCGATCAGTTCCTCTTGTTATGGCGCGTTTATCTCGAATATCCGGCCGGCTGCCATCACGGTCTGCACCGTGTTGATAAACTGATAGATCATAGTACTGAGTAGCAAGGTCACCACAGTCCCCGGAGCAGGACGGTCAATCATAGTAGCGGAGGTCAAGCTCTCCTTCGGACCCTGAAGTCGAAATCAAACCTGCCAAAAACCCGAAAAACACTCGAAAACAGATCCAGGACTAGAAGTTTAGAGTCTTGCAAAGCCGCCAAGGACTGGATACGAATCCTTACGAATCCTCCGAGCATTCTCCGCGCAAGGGAAGGACCAGTGTCTGGAAGCGAGGTTGGCATGCCAAATTGCTTCCTCGGCCAAAACCCTGGTTTCCTTAGTCTCGACCAGATGATGGTCGAATAGAGCCTGGTTGATTGGCCCTGGCTTGATAACGGTCTCGGTGTCAAAAACATTAATGTCTCAGCTTCGCCACATCCGGAGACTGCATGGTAATGCTGTAGCCTGGAGCGTCGAGGGTAGCTCTAAGAAGCGATAGTTGACAAGGGAACCTTATTCAACTTGCACAGCCTCAGCCACCTTAATCCTCATCCTGACATCCCACAGCCCCCGCAAGCCTTCCGTGAAGAAAAACAAGGTCGTTAGCATGATTAGAAGAGAAATTAAAGATCAGCTCAACTTACTCGGCCAATCATCGAGCAACCGTCCTCAACCTTATTCCCCAAGTTCGCAGGAAACTAAAATCCTACTCTGCCTATGTCATCTCGCCTAAGCAAAACGAGACCAAGGTGAATGCCGTCCATGATGATAATCTGTTCCTCTGATGGCCGATCTATCCGGTTATATCCAGACAGCTTCACAGCCTATACAACAAAACAGGTTCTGCTCTTACTCTCCCAGAATTTTCTGGAAACGACTGCCGCCAGCAGAGGTAAGGGAGTCCCGATGTCCGTTCCCAAAGCGGAGAGCTGTCGATTGACAAACTGTTGCATGTCCAGGTCGCCCCGAGCGCACACTGCGGCCACAACGAGCGGCCAGAGCATGCACTTACCGATCCCAGGTGCCCCGCAGGCCTGATGCAGATACGAGAAGAGCTCTTTTGTGTGTGTTACTGTCATTGGTCTAAGCTGTGCCGTCTGCGGTAGAACGCAGAGACTCTGCAGAGACAATATGCAGTACAGGATCACTGCGGAGCGGTAAACATGGCCAAGAATTATTCTTTTCGGGGGTGGCGCAAGACATGGCCCACTGCTCTGGCGAAAAGGCCATGATTCGGCCTAGCAACGCCAGAGCTTTTCCTTCGGACTCGGTGGATGGTTGCGAGAAGGTCTGCAGTCGGAGATGATTGATCCGGATAATACCTGCTAAAAGTGCAGGTGGACAGAGGAGAACAGGGAAGAAGCCGTCCTGGTACATCTGTGAGATCACGTCGATCGACCGTATATCCGAGCCTAGAGGGATGTGGTCGGAAGGTGGACTGGTCGTATTACTGATGATTCCGATGCTAGACCTGGTTAGCGCATGTTCCACTATCCATGGAGAGATCTACATCATGAAATACAGCAACAAAGCTTTGAAGTGTGGAGCCGAGTGAAGGACCTTCTCCACTCCTCCCCGGAGAGTGATCATCTCCAGAGCTGCAGTGAAGTGATGACGCCAATTGGGAGAAGTAGATTGCCTGGACTGAAATGCTCGTCAGCGTCCGTGCAACGTACGCAGATATTGGTACCCACATCACTGAATAGCAGCATCATGACCCCAACGAGCGTTTTGTCTGTACGACACTTGTCCGGGCGGCCGATCTCCTCCTTCAGATACCGAATAGCTTGTCCTCGATGCTGGTAATGCTTGGCTTCAATCTCCCGCAAATCGTTACGGCTGTTCCGGGGGAGTAGCCGGTGAAATCGGTGGCTCAGCGCTAGAGAGACAAGCGTGCAGTGGATCGGAGGTGGGATGGCTTGAAGACTTTCCATGGGAAAGGCAGTAATGAACGGGTTTTCGGCTAGCTGGAGCAGGCAAGTATACTCCGGTAGAACGCAAGTATTGTCTATTTATTAGAACATTGCTGGTTCAAATCGACAAGCGAACTCACAATAATATGCAGCCTCCACGATCGTTCCAGGCTCAGTGATCAGTCGATCGCGGGGGACGCTCAAACACCAAGCCTCGTCTTGGCTGTCACTTCTATCTTCGGACACATGCTGCTTGGCAGTACTCTGTTGAACAGTCTTCTTCCGCGGCCGAGATGTCACCTCACACGTTGTGACCCACTTGAGCGGCTTCTTGTCGTCGTAGCCAGGACACTCGACCCCAGCAGTTTCGCATTTGCGACACCCGGGGAGTGAGAAGTCGCAGACTAGTCGGCGGCGACGCGGCGTCTGTTTTGGGACGAAGCAATTGGTTTTTCCATCTCGGCTAGACAAGCAACTTGGATAAATTGACAAAAAAAGGAGAAGAATGAACAAGACCTGCATAAATGGCGTCTCTTGCAATTTATTGTCGTGAAGCAGACAAGGCTGTGATGGCGCCAAGGCACAGTCAGCCGTCGGCTGAATTGCTTGGCCATGCTTTTTGCCATTTTGGAACGATCCCCGGATAGCATCATCAGCAGACAACTCCCAAATTACATTAGTATCATAGTTGCATGGTCGTAAATACATACACGAACGTCAAACCAAGTCATCCTCGTCGGATACCATCTCCTCCCTCATATTCTCCAAAAACCGATGCATCACCGTCCTCAGCTGCCCATACGCAGCCAGAAACTCCTGACTCTGTATTCCGTAACTCTGCTCCTTGACCTCCCAATTAACGACCTCCACCCCCCTCACATTCTGCCTGACCGGATCCAAGTTCCACCGGAGCAATTCCAACAGCTCCGCTGGCGTCTTGCTCAAGCTCAACAGCAGCGGCACATCAACCTCAATCTCAACGAAGAGCGTCCTTAACCTCCGCCCAACCGGATCCCCGATTCCCTTTGCCAGCGTCACAAGCCTATCCTGGAAGCCCAGGAGGTGTTCCAGCGGTGCCGTGGCCTCGGGCCGGAGGAGATGTAAGGGAGTGCGCTGCAGCGCGATGCAGAGGTGCATGGTTGAGACGTAGCGGATCGTAGACGGAAGCGGGACATAGGGAGCTAAGATTTTGCCGCAGAAGAGAATGTATTTCGCATCGACAATGACTTCGTAGGCCGCTGCGCTGTACCATTCGCGGATGGCTTCGGTGTGGATTGCATGGTTGGTGCGGAGGAGGGCGGGGCAGCAGGGTTGCCCGTCTCGTCTGAGGGGCGGTCTTTTGTTGCGGATCAGGGAGAAGTTGCGAACGGGAATGTTGGGGATCAAATAATGGTAGATTTGGAGGCGGACTTCGGGGGGGAGGGAGAGAAAGGGGAAGGGAGACATTGACTGTCACATACACGATTGGATAGAACGAGTGTTGATCGATGGAATGAATAATGAGCCGATCCTGGATTCCTGAGGTTCCAGGCCTTCCAGCCAAATGATAAGCGCCGGCGATAAGCTTGTCTGTGCGGGGTTATGTCCGCCTATCAAACTCGGTGTGTTCTGGATCTAAGGTAAATAAGGCCGGGGCCGAGGTCAATTCAGATTCTTGAAATGCGCGCTTTTCCATTGAAACCTAAGGTTCTTCCCCCAGTCAAAAGTAACAAGTAACCCCATTAGTATCCCCTAGTCCGTTTGTACTCATTGACCAGCGGTTCTCCCCTCTCCAATCGCCACATATTCTCCTTGGCAATATCCAAGGACCGGGGGAAATATTCCTTGCCCAGGGAACTGATATGAGGACTGATCCGCACATTTGGCACATCCCATAGCGGATGATCCGCAGGGAGCGGTTCTGGATCGGTGACATCCAGCGCTGCCCCACTCAACTCACCCGAGCGGAGAGACGCGATCAATGCCTCTTGGTCGACGACCTTGCCGCGTGCAATGTTGGTCAGATATGGCTTGGGATGCCCGGCGGGTATGTGTGACGATAAGACGGCGAATTCTTCGGCTCCGAGGAGATGATGTGTTTGAGCCGTTAATGGCACACAGACTACCAGATGGTCCAATCCGAGCCTGAGGAATGAGTGGATAGATGCCTTGTCTGTGCCGTGATGCCATGACACCGGTATTGAGCCGTCCTTGTCGCCGGTGCCAGGGATAATGTATCCAGTATCACGACGGGATTCGGGAGTGGGGCGAGGAGAAGCCGTATACGCGTGGACTGTCATTCCTAGAGCGACAGCGACACGGGCGACTGGATCACCGTCAGCAGACGTTTCATTGACGCGGTCAATAGCATACTCTGTCGTCCGATACTCCCGTATCCCAGAATGCCCACCTTCTTCCCAACCTGGTCATGCAGCCCATACATGTATTCATCCACGTTCCCCCAGACATGCTGCTTTTGATTCTCGTACGTCCGAACAAACCCTTTCGATGCTGCGAGCCAGTTCAATACAGTCCATTCGGCAATCGGAGGTCCATGAATTCCCGAGCTGGTGCTGATGGGTATCTTGCTGTCTTTGAGGATAGGATGGGTCAAGAGATGGTCGACTCCGGCCGAGAGGGTATGAATCAGCTTGATACTGACACGGTCAGTTCGAATCGGTAAGGACCACCCGGTAGGAATGCTGTCATGTATACTTACTTGGCAGAGTCCTCAATATTCGGCAGATTGGTAAAAGTCACAATAATGGTAGCCTTCCGCGCATACTCTAAGCGAAGAGTCAGCGTCTCTATTGTTAATTGAAGTGCATGACGAACCACTTGGGATCGGAGCCATTCTCTCCAGGTGAATGATGGTAATCTCGGCGGTGGGAAATTTGGCACGGATATCTTCAATTACCGCTGCGGGTAGGTCATGCATGAAAGCTATGAGCAACTGCTCCTTGACTAAAGCTGCATCACCCATTTCTCTCGTTGTCAGGACTCGAGACCCAAGACGCTGAAAGAGATTAGAAAGAGGACAGTCGACCACCTAGAAATGACCAGGTATGAAAGGGGATTCTGGACGCAGTAATATCGACCCAACCTGTCTGGCGCAGAATGTCCAGATGAGCAATTGTCGCCAATAATTGCAAATATCGCAAAGGAGGTGACAGAATCCCCATCGACCATTGCAGGAGATTTCCTTATCGGGCCTTATCCAGAAATCCCCACACTTGAATTACTAATTGGACGTCGGTAACCGAGGTTATCCTCATGATGCCATAACAGCGATGTTTGTTCAAGACCTCCTCAAGCGCATTGCTCATTACATTGTGGTAGTCTACGAGACCGGCGGAGATGGATTCAAATCTCCAAAAGTCACTCACCAAACAGACCTGCTAGGCGACAATCTTTGGATCAATCGCAGCCGATCGGCGGACACACGGGCACGTCTGGATCAGACTGCCTGGAGCGTCAAATGGTCATTTGAAAACATCCGCAATGATGTAGGATTTCTGCAATCCTACCGAGAACGCAACATGGTTAAGCACTACGTCGAGATCTTGATCATAGACAGACATCCAGGGCGCGTATTCAGCCTATACAGCCTTGTTAACGATGCCTTAATGATGCTTGCCAATGACCCAACCGAAGAAGAGATCATGAGAAACGCCATTCGCAAGTCAATACCCGAAGACGAACAAACACAGTGGATAGACGCTTGCTTGTTGGAAGGTGCATCCAAAGACAGACACGTTGGCAACATTCACTATGAAGGAACCCGTCTCCGAGCATGGGGCGTACAGCAGAAGCAGCTAGACCTAATCCGCGGTTTGCTGAATATCAAACCCTCACTCCGAGACCGCCGGCTGATATGCAAGATCCTTGATCAAAATGGAGACCAGCGGAGTAATCAGCCAACTCAAAGAACCACACAAGGCCTACTCCAGACCAACTCTCTTGCACGGCACAGACGGTCTGGAAGACCTCTACTTCCACTATGACTTCGGTCCAATTGACGAAAGTGCACTTGCACTGGGGCCCCTGGGCACTTCTGTAGCACCCAACTCACCAAGCCGCTTCGCTCACGCGTTTCAGGCGGCGCACCCAGACGCGGTTTTTGCCAAAGGAAGGGTAAACGTCCACTACTGCGCGTGGCCAATGCCTGCTGTTTTCCCTAGTGCGCTGGGCCTTCCTACCTTCTGCGCCAGCGAGGGGTACCTGTATCGCTGGAATGTCCAGCCGTTCGACTTTCCGTTGTCCCAGCGCACGTGGCAGAGTTATGTTGATCATACGATAAACAGGAGATTCCAGTTTGCGCAGTGTGTAGAGATAACATTAGTTATGGCTACTACCAGTCCGGGAGAGGCAGAGAAGAACCTTATGTTGTTAATTAAGGCGGCGAAACAGAAGGGATGGAAATTAACTGTTCCATATACATCAAGGTGGACGGGGGATATTGACAGTTTGGCATTGTTGATGTTGTGGGCTGGGATATCTCTGGTCTTACAGAAGTAACAAATAACTGATGCACTTGAAGTAGGACAAGTATGAATCTAGGATGGCTTAGCCTAAGAGGGGTGTTGGTGGAGTGTATTCTCTATAATTCACTTGCATCCTCCAGACCGGCTCAGTGGAGAGTTGTATAGTCAGTGGGCAGGGCAGGAGTGATGACTAACTACATAGCAGCTTTTGACTTGAGAGGGAGTTCTAGTTGCGACATGTTTCCTGGTAGGGCGCTCTTCCACTGTGATCACAATATATTCCCTCGTAGACTGTCCTCGTGTGATCACGCCTGTTATGCCCGAGTTTTCTATGCGACCACTTGCTAGACAAACCAGATCTATACCTGGTTGAGATGGCAGGGCTTTTGTATGATCAATTGGAGGTGTTTGTATCATTGTATGCCATCCATTGGGCTCTCGAATTGCATGGTTGGACCAAAAAGATTAGCCCGACTAATAGCACAGAAAAGAAATGCGGACCTAAGAGATTACTATCTGTATTAACTGTCAGATTTCCGCTCGTATCACTTGTCCCTATAGACAAATTAGGTCATGATAAATGGGCTGGCATTAGGAGGATAAGCAGGTGTCTGTCGCGGTGTGACACCTGTTAAGGTTCCCCGTTTCCAGCCACAGCGCATAATCTTCGTGGCAGAGGAAGGACCCGGGAGCTTTTCGCGCATGACAACGGGTGTGACATAACCTTTTCCGTAGGCCATTTCTGTGGCGGGTGATCCAACATGTACCCGATCCTCAGATTCTTTAGACAAGCAGCAGCAATGCTCTCAAGGTCTCTTCGCAGAAGTATGTCTTCCTCAGAACGGTTGGCATAAATAAGCCTGATCTCAGTAGTGTCAGTATCATCCTCGCAGATAGCGCGAATAAGCTGGTACATCGGGGTGATGCCAGTGCCACCAGCAATCATATCAATCCTCTTGCAGAGACCATTGCTATAACGCATAGCACCCTTTGGACCGCAGAACTGAACCTTGTCACCCAGCTTAAGGTTCGCAAGGTATTTGCCAGTAAGCAAGCCATCTAGGTAGCACTTGATAACCAGCTCTAATCTCCCCAGGTCGAGGTTGTTAGACGTGGGTGTGACGTGCGGGTTTGGCTTCGCGATTACAGTCTTCGCGATGCGAGCTGGGTACTTTGTGAATCCAGACTCGAAGTAAGTAAGCTTCGAGAGGCGGGACTTAATCAGACCGCCAGCTGTGGCAGGGATATAGGCAGCTGCAATGAACCCGTTGACGAAACCCCCTTGGGGCAGGTGGAAATCAGCGAGCTTGTTAGACAAGAGACGAGAGACAGAGGGCAGAGCCTCGACTAGATGTTGTAGGTTGATGTGACTCCTAACAGAAGCAGACCCTAGGTACAGCAACAGAATTCCCCCAAGAGAGGCGGCAGTGACAGCCAAGGTGCGAACAGGGCTCCTCTTGTCTTTCGCAGCCTCCTTTGCAGGAGGCATGCTTTGAGACAAATTGAGATGAGGGCAGTGACTTAGTGGAACGTGCTCGGGTCCGCCCAGTTAGTGGCAGATCTAGACGGTACTGGCGGATCGCAATAACAATTTCCGCAGCTCTCAGTACAATAGCAACGGCGACTGCCTCGGACGCGTGGTGTCGTTCTCCAAAACGGCCAACGTAGCGATCCTGTTTCGTAGAAATGGGATAGCGTATAGGTGGCGTATAGGAACCAAGCCCTAATCATATTCATAATCCGTCCATTCATCATCGGCCTTCCCCTTCCAAAGCTTATCTTCATTCCCCGGCCCCTCCAGCGTCTCACCGTTCGGGATCGGCTCCTCGATACCCTCAATTACGGCAAGTCGTGGGAGCTTTTGATCTTTCTCCGCCATTAGCTTAGCAAGCTGGTGTTCAAGCAAGTTTTGTGGGACGCCTCTCAGCCGCGGCTTCATTCCCTTCTTGTAGCCATATATGCGAAGAGACTCGAGATTCGGTGGCAGGTGATCGACAAGCGAAAAAGATTCATTAACAAGCTGGTCACCACACTGTTCACCCCACTGGTCACCACCATATCCACGAGCATAAAGATAAAGAATATGAACCCCTAGACTGAGGTCTTTCAGTTGTAAAAGAAGCTTCGAAGAGAGCAAGCATCGACAGACATATTTGAAGATATTTGTTCCTCCTCCATAGAAAGCTTCTTGAGTTCATCGGCCCACTCATGCAGGTAAACTGGATCATCCTGGTGTGATTCTTGCTCTTTTTCTTCTTCTTCTGGAGTGTACTTCAGATACCTCAGATAAATAAGATCTAGTAGACAGGTTTGCCCTTCTACATCAAGATCCAGCTGGCGCAGGGAGGCTCGGTGAGCAAAAAGCGCCCAAAAGACACACTCTGGGTGGAAGGATATCAGCATACCGTTCCTTGAGAAGCGGCCGCCAATCCAATAGGTGAATTTTTCCAGACGTTTAGCTGATTCAATTGTATATACCAGGTACGGGCAATGAAGGCTGGAGTGCTGAGTTATGATACAGGTATAAATTCCTGATCGAGGTGGGGGCTTAATACTTGGGAGATCTGCATCAGAAATAGCATTCATATTAACAGATTCCACCGCTGGCAGACGTCGCACTAGGTTTAGACTGCCCAATAGATCATAGGGTTGATAATCTGACGCTTTATACACGCAGGTATTCAGATCGGCTAGGAATCTAACAGCTCGGAGGTTCTGTAAAAACGGCATCTTCTCCCCACAGACCAGTTCAAGGAAATGCTTGAATACATAGTCAGCTATGGGAAGTGGTTCGCCATCTTCTTCTGCTCCTAGACTCAAGAGCTTAGGCTCCTTATACCCCACAGGGCAAAGGCTAAGAGACTCAAGCATAGGTGACCTTGAAACTAGGAGGGCTGCCAGTGCCTGAGCCAAAAATGGAGATCGTGGGTCATTATCACTATTGCAAGTCAGGATATAAGCCAAGACAAAGAAAGGTGCCATACTCCATGACAGCAGAATCCTGTAGTAAGATATTCAAAATTTTCTCCTGCTTTTCTACCGACTTAAGCCCTAATTGTTTGATGGCTTCTTCAAGCCTAGCTAGGTCGTCTAAGTCCAGTACCCTTTCTGCAGGGTGTAGGTGGTAGCTCTCCACAACCTCATACTGTAATGCTGGCGATCGCTCCAACTGGATATAACGGACATATAAACCTAGTCGGGGTGACTTTAAGATTGAGAGTGACATCCCAAAGGCTTTTGTAAAATCTGAGGTGTTTCGCAGCCTTACTCGACGGTATTTACGTCGAGTGGACATCTCACACAGGCGATAGATGCGGCGAGATTGCTGAGAAAGTAAGGCAACATCACAATGAGATGAGAGATTATTAATAACTCCTCGTAGGAGTTTATCTGAGAGGGAATGGAGGGACATGGTTGGAGAGGATGCTTGACTTGGCTTCGGGGAATGTCGGCGGGGAGCTGATCGAGATTCGAGAGATTGAGTCCCTTCATCCGCGATGGTTAGCCATACACGGGGGAGACCTTCATTCAGAACTTCCGTAATGGTGCCGGTATAAGCGTGGCTGTCATTTGTGGGTCGGGTACCCATCGATTCCAGGCATTATTGAGGGCTCATCAATCAACTGATTCGGCCAACGCAACCAATCCGCCCAGGAAGGTCCCAAGGAGCCCTTGACGGAAGCTATAATATACAGACCTCCGTCACCAAATGTCCACATCTCACGGTGCAAGTGCAAAAGAGCACCGAAGTAGGAGAGGATGACGAGTGCTTCGGGGCGGCGCTCTGATAAAAAATCTTTGTACTGATCAGGGATTAAGACCGGCCAGGACAGGATGGGGCCAATTGTAGATAGTTTCGAGGGGTGCGTGCGGCTCCCATTGATTGCCTTCTGCAGGTACTGGATTGCTTGTCGGTATGTCTTTGACATTTGGATCAAGGGGGCTGCTTTCTATCCGAGACATGAGCTCGAGGCACTCGTGCTCGGACACTTCTTGGTCCAAGGCATGCTCTTCGACTTCGAGTACGGACTTAAGAGGTGGTTCCCGAAGCAAATGCCAGGACTGGTTGGTGACATCACGGACGCCGCGATGCAGCCGCAGGAACTGGATGAAGTCATCGAGAAAGTCTTCAAAGGCGTCTTTGCAGTATGCCAGCCTCTGGCTGAGCATGTGCAGTGCGGGGATGGAGGAAAAGAGAAACATGGGGATGCAGGTGTCGGGAGTGAGATCCATGTTTGCACCGTTGAATTCAGATAACGCATGAGTTTGTAGCTGGGCTGCGTGGTATCTGTAGGATTTCTGCTGGGGTGGTCAGATAATGCTGAGATGCAATGCAGCGAAGGCGAGGAGTTGGTTCATCAGAACGGGGCGGTCAATATAATTTTGGTCATCTCGATAGTAGAGCATCCATCAGAAAGCCTTTCGAAGCCAAAGACTGTCAGGATCTCGGAGATGAAGTGGTGGAATAACTCTAGATGCAGCTTGTGGACTGGCAGGCCATCGTCGGCTGTCCCAGGATCAATGGAGCTGCTTGGTGGTGAATTGAGAGACGTTTTATCGGCGCCCTTGGGACCACGCGAAGTTGGTAACTTCGGGTGGGATTTTACCAAAGTATATGCTTTCGACACCAGATCTTCATACGAGCAGTGACGTTTGGAAATATTGCAGTTCGCACATATTGGACGGCTCTCATCGCACTGGCGCGTAGTGTCAGCCTCGGTCAATCCCTGCGAATCAAGTTTGACTTCCTATGGGGTCTCCTGGGATGGACCATGCTTCTGGTGTTCGAAACTGCGATTGAAGTGCGCTGACAAACTCAAGGGGCTGAACTCAAAGCTAGCTTGTAATTAGTTTGAGACCGAAAGGCGGATTGAGCAAATTAAGGGAGCTAGTACTGTAGGTAGTGTCTGGTTTCTAGCCCTGAGAGGTCTCAGCCTTTCTACTTCCAAAGTCAACCCTAATTTGTGACTGACTAGATACCCTATACTATCTACTTTTACCCTAACACCATGGCTACATCTCCTGTAAACCCACCTGCTGGTCATCGGGTAAGCTCTTCGCAACTAGGATCTTCCCCGAATGATAAAAGTGAAAGACCGCCTGCACAAAGAACATCGGAATCATGTCGAAGATAAGCACCTATGAGGAAGGCAGTGTAGAACCATGTTCTTGCCTTTAGTATTTGCCAGAGGTGAACAAATGCACTGGACCCAATCAACAACATCGCGACAGTTGCGCCCGCTTTGCTTGGCTCGTAGGGGTAATAGCCTGAGTTGCCCATTCTGGAGGATTTGCTGATAACTCTCTGAGTAGTTCCAGTCTGTAACAGAAGAAGAAGAAATAAGTGTGTGGATATGGTGATGGCTGCTGAATGAGGTAGTACAGCAGTGTGTGGAGACAATATGCCACACAGCATCTAGGGGATCTGTTGCCCCTGAGTCATCCATGCCAGCACATCACTTCTATCTCAGAGAGTTATTGTCGGGAGACCAGTGCGGAAATGGGGAGTCGAACAGAACAAAACATATACATATCCCCTCAAGATATCCCCCCAAAGTTTCCTTCTTTTGGTAGCAAATACTGCATTCTCATTCCATATCCCATCGATTGATTAGAACCTCAACCTACTTTATCATGGCTGCACACTGGGAAGTCACTGATATGAGGATTGAGACTAGCCCAGGTGACCACACCCAAGATAGCCTCTTCGCCAATGGTCAAATGCAGGTACCTGTATTGGTGTTGATTGGGGTAATTAATCCAGCCACCAGTGCAGGCCATATGCTAAGCGCGACAGAGCTTAACACAATCAAGTCAACAGCAAGCAACCGGACGCCCTAAACAGATGACTCCAATCCAACTGCAGCGTTGCAAAAGAAAACATGGTGGGTTTCAACCTTGAGAGTCGAGCATAAGAACATCAGGGCAAGTATCCAGGCTCCCAATCAGACTATCTATCATACCGGCGGTGGTAATCCAGGCAACTTTGATTCCCATAGGACCATTAGTGGTATACCCCCAATCCATTCCAACATGAGTAATGTCGAGTCCAGTCACTATAAGATATAAGAATACCATGAATGGGAAGACTATAAACAAGACTCACATATTTAGTCAGGACAAACCCTATCTTTCAAGCAGGGTCTATTGACTCAGAAAAGTCTGGATCACGGGCGGTTATTTTTCGGCCCCTCCGCTGGTTGAGTATTCTTACCTTCGAGTCTCGGGGCAGAGCAGTTCCTACGAGCGTACCATTCTGCACTACTTGTGGTGGATTGGACCCTCTGTCTCACTCATCTCACCTTGAGTGGCCCTTGATTATACGGCGATAATGGTGGCGGCTTCACAGGTTAATTCACGATATGGGATATATCTGGCAATGGTGGGAAGTTTAAAGCTGGCCATAAAGACTCCTATAACCTCATTACCATGTCCGCCTACAATTCGTTGTTAGATGAAAAGTTCTCGCCTGGTGAGGAATACACTCCCGTCAGTCCAGACGAGGCTGCTTCCCTTGAACCTGGAATTTGAGAGTAATTATGTTAATGCTACATATGTTTCTTCTGTCCATCTGTCGATTTTCGGATTCGAATCCGATCAGTAATGGATATATCCCGTTGAGAACCCTTCTCCACGTATTAACGCTATAGAGTTAGGTCTCATAGATATGTATAGGAAATAGAAGGAAAGTGAAACTAACGCTTCTGGCAGGGCCACCGTGTATATATAAACCTGGCGTGTTGTATTAGCTAACTAATGTAACCAAGCTTCTTGAGAGCAATATACCATTACTAGTATCAATACGGCACCAGGTCCATAAGCCTAAGCTATAGCTATCCCAGTCATGACCAAGGCCACACCCTTGACGCTCAGCGGCGGGGGGTCATGGACTCATGGCTGCAATGTGTACCGACTGTACTCGCATCTAGAATTCCCGATGCAGCAACCGGGCTGAGCCAGAGATGGGCCCCTTCTTTGGCAGGTTATCCACCCGCTCCACTGCGTCCTATGGGCTCATTTTCGTATAGATCGATACCAGTCCCAGCAATCTAGCCGACTCAGGCCCTGGAACCTCTCACGCAGCCATATATAAAATCATACAGCATCGCTAGTCATTAACTGTAACGTTAAAGTCTTTTTATTCTTTAAGAACAAAGCGACTTGGGCATCATGTATCGTTTTGTGGCCCTTATCCTGGCGGTCTGCGGCATAACCAATGCCCTTGACTGCAAATGTGTAAGCCTAAAGAAGCGACAGTCCGCACCTCTATCAATAATAGACTAACATAGCAATTACGATCATCGTTTTCTGCAGTCTCCTTCTGATGCGTGCTGGCCATCAGACAGTAATTGGGCCTCTCTTAATCACACTGTGCGCGGAAGGTTGATTCGAACTGTCCCGGCAGCAGCCGTCTGCTCCCCCAATGAGCCCAACTATGATCCATCAGAGTGCTCAACTGTGCTGGCCAACTGGACCAAATCGAGCTTCCACGCAGCAGATCCGGTCAGCGTCGATGATCCGGTCTGGTCCCACAACAGCTGCAATCCGATCTATCCGAATGGAACAAGCATCACGGGCAACGTGCATGCAGGCCTGCAGGGCTGCACCATTGGCAACTACCCGGTCTATGTGATCAATGCCACTGAAGCAGAACACATTCAGGCTGGGATTCTATTCGCGAAGCAGTGGAATCTGCGACTGAAAATCAAAAACACTGGCCACGGGTCCGATCGCAGCATCAATCACGGAAGCTTGTCGTAAGTTTCTGCGTACTTCTGTTTTCGCAGCCCCCCTTGCCATTGTTCAACACAAAAGGCCCTGGTGTCTATCTCTCTCTCTCTGACTGGTAACAAGGATTTGGACCCATCATATGGAAGAAATTCAGTTCCATGAAAACTTCCAGTTTCATCAGTGCAGTAAGCTCGAGTCAGGGAGAACTATTACCATGATGGCTGCTACTCTCGGTGCAGGAGTGCAGGACGGAGAGATGTTTGCGGCACTTGCCAAGCACAATGCCATGGCCGTTGGCGGGACAAACATGGTATGACCTCTCTGCGCGACCAGCTGGCCCTGCCGAAAAGAGGGAAGGAATGGTTGTCTGTGGGGGCGAGATGCTGACGCGAGAAAATTCAGGACGTTGGCGTTGTGGGATGGGCAACCGGTGGTGGCCACGGGCTGGCCACGGGCAGATAACATCCTCGAAGCCAAGATTGTCACGCCGGCTGGAAATATCGTCACCGCAAACGCCTGCCAACATGGGGATCTCTTCTGGGCCATCCGGGGCGGGGGCGGCGGCACTTACGGGGTGATTGTCTCGGTGACCGTCCAAGCTCACCCCATGCCCATGCTAACTATGATCAAACTCATGCTATCTGCCAGGAATAGAACTACCGAGCATGAGTGGTACCGACTCGTTGCTAAGGCCCACCGCTATCTGGCCGACCTCCAAGACAACGGAATCCACGGCTACTACACCCTAAGCAGCTCTCCGCTGGCAATGGACGGTGCACTGCTGCTGTACAATGCGAAGAACGGAACCGCCGACAGGCTTCTCTGTCCCTTTCAGAACTTCTTGAAGAACCATGAAACTATCGTCACCGCTGCAGTGGAGCCCATTATCACGTTGCTGTTGTACGACATTGTGCAAACCATGCCATCCATCGAGTCTGTCGGCAAGACGGAAGTGGCCAGGGCGTCCCGGTTCATTCCACGACGGGCGTTCGAAGAAAATGTTGAACGTTTTGCTGACACCTTGGAGCTCATCATGTCTCGGCAGGATTCTCCCGATGTAAGAACCAACCACCAAACGCCCTAACCCCACCTGACCCATCCCCTGCTCCTTTCTTCTTGAACGTCGTTGGGTCCTGGCTCAAAGTGGCCTCGCAAATGTCGATCTAATGCTATGTTTGTTACAGGGCGTATCCTCTCCCTCTATGTCTGGCACCATGACAGGGAAGTAAGGTCGCCGTCGATAATGCCTTGAACCCAGCCTGGAGGGATTCAGTCGTGCACCTAATCGTCTCCCAAAGATGGAATGAATCTCTCCCAACGGCCCTGCGTGAACAGGCCGTGCATAACATGACGTATGGAAAGGGGTATGCCCTTCGGCAGCTGGCTCCCGACACGGGTTGTTACGTCAATGAGGTAAAGCAGGGAGCCCTTTCCTTTCTTCATTCGGACAGCAGCCTACATTATTTGTTTCCACGATTGCTAACAGCACTCTGATCAAGGCCAACCCATTCGAACCAGACTGGCAATGGTCGCTTTTTGGGTCGCACTACCCCAGAAAGAGCAGCTATGATCCCGAGGGCCTGCTTTGGTGTCGTCACCGTGTTGGTAGTGAGGCGTGGGCCGAGAAGGACGGAAGACTGTGTCCTGCGTTCTGACGTTGGATCAGTTAAACAAGTTGTAGTAGAAGGTAATATGAAGCAACAAGTAGTGTTGTATAAACACTCGTCACTGTATATCTTAATATCTACATGGTAAGGATGAATCCTTGGCAGATAACCAAATGATCGAGCAATCTTCCTGGTCACTGTTTATATGTACGGATCATCAATCAATTTTTCTCTAAACTCCGGAAACGTTACTCGGCGCTATGCCAATTCCTTCACAACTGTGAAGTCATAACTTCCGAAATATAACCCAGATTCACTTCTCAATGGCAGTAATGAGGGACTTATTCCCTTTCAAGCACTCACCTCCTAAAACGCTACCCCCGCTTCCTCGAACATGACAGCAATGTTGATCTTTTCTTTTATACCCACGCTGCTGGAAGAGAACAGAAGAACTGCAAGTTGATTGTCTATGCCAGCATAGCGGAAACTCTCTTGACTGTTACTCTTTTAAACAAGCGCCATACTACGGAACTGGGTTTCACTTTGATCTATACCACCCTGCACATACGTGCCACCGTTCCGAAGTATTCTCTTGGAGTTATTCCGGCATCTGACTCCGCCTCGACTCCGCACCTCTGCAATAGTATTAAACAAAAGCCATCCATCATATGGGAGTGGCAACCTCCTTTATCTGGCTCAGCCGCCCTTCCCCGGCTTCGGAATATTTCCTTATTTGTTAGAAACCGATTTTCCGGGCTAACTTGCGTACAATCAACCAACTTTACAAGACCCGCTCAAGAGTCGCAAAGAATATTATATAGTCCATCTCAAGAAGACGCAAGATTTAGTATGTCTAACTGCAAGCTGTGCGAATTTTCTACACTTAACTACAGAGCCCTAGTCTCATCCTTCTCCCCGGATAGACATGCCCTAAATCAGCCATCCGCGCCTTCTATGAGGAGAGGTACAAAGGCAATGCCAAATGAACTCTCCAAGACTCATCGGATGGTAGCGTTCTCCTCCTACCTTTAGCATACCTCTGCCTGCCTCTGGCGTTCGTCTGCCTATTTCCTTTCCTCCTCTGCCTTAGGGAAAGCGTTTGCAGTTCGGGAGATGCTTGCACTCATTGTTTTTGTGAGAGGCGACAGGGGGCCCAATGGCGGTGTTGCCGGATACATTGTTAATTGTCGGAACATACGGACGTTCCCTTCCGCCGAAGTTATCGTTTAGTAAGCTAGAGTAGAGATCTTTCTCTCAGTTGTCAACAGAGCAAGGAGCTTCGGTGAAAGTATGTATCCGTCCAATCCCATTACAAATAGGTCCACTTAGGCATCCCGTGTTGTCTGCCGAGGTACCGCACCCTCTCCACATTCAAATTCTGATCTCACTTTCCGAATCACCAGTAGAGATAGCGGAGTGTCCAAGGCACCAGTTAAAGCAGTCATCTATCTCCTCGCTTCCGGTATTCATTTCAACAGGGGATTTTGTCCAAGTAGCTTTTGTCGCAATACATCTTGCAAATTCTATGTACCCACTGTCCCCCAAAAGAAATTGCAAAACTTGCCCGATACCCCCATTGTGTTCTCAAGCTGGGGGAAGTTCTCAAGCCGTCAGATAAGCTGACACAGCACAGCGAATAAGCTTACAGTGAGACCCAGGGCAAACTCTTAATCAAACGTAATGTGGTCCCATGAGGTCAATTAAGTAATAGAAGGGACTAAGGGCCCATACGATGCAACCACAAGTTACTCTACTCTGGTCACACCAATAAGGACAACGAGAAGATTGCAGAGTACCAAGCATGGTCGCCGTGGAAGGGGGCCAGGAGCCACGCCTCTACTGCAATGTCGAGCGTTTTTCGTTCCAGTCAACCACTCGATGAGCCTGTGAGCACAGCACACCAAGAAAGGTCAAGGGGAAAGACTGTGACGTAACTTCAGGCGGTATTACCCCGACAAATCTAGATAAGGAAGGATACCCAAATCCCCCGACGTGATCGGCACCGTTAGGTAAGCCAAGATGACCGGGTTGGTGGAGTCCTGGTACAGGGCAACGTGCTAATGGTCAGCCCCAGATGCAAAGAGCCCCACTGTAACCTTTGTGGCGCGAACCGACCTGTTAGCGTGGCGGGTGGCTTACTTCCCACAAAGAGAAAATCAAGCGAAATTACCCCGGCGGTGCGCCATGTGTTTCGCCACAAATATATGAATGTCATTGGCGCGAGGATTTGTAAATAATTGGGCACATTTTGCTAGCGCTGAACCTGAAAATTGGCAAGAGGGTTTTGACGTCATTCTGGGGCGACCCGGACCTTGGCGGCTCCAAGGTTGCATAATATGTGTATACTATGTCGCAAAGGGGAGAGTAACTCCGTACCGCGATGCTCCAATGCGTCAGCACAGGGAACTGAGAACGAGAAAGGAAGATGGATGAAAGCAAGCATGTGCTTCAGGGGGCAAAACCCCAGGGAGTTCTAATTTCTAAAGCCTAAAGAGGAAAGGGCGGTACAATGTCAAGTAGCTAAATCTATAGTGGACACTGGAAATCAGGCCTTCCTGAAGAGTACAAAGTACGGAGGCATGCACCGAAATGGTTTCGCGCTGGCCGATGTATTGTCACGTGACCTGAACCAATAGAGTCTTGCGCTGATAATCTTTGATAAGAATGATTGGATCAACATCACGTGACAGTACCCACTTGGCGTGGATCCGCAACGTGCCAAGGAAGTGGGACTCCTTGGCATGTCTCCACCACGGGAACTTCGCTGGACCTTCCTGTTTGGGGTCCGACGAAAGTTGCAGTAGAAGTCCGCATTGTTATATAAGACCCCGAATCTTCTGCTCCCACGTACACATTCCCTCCTTACTTCCTTTTTCCCCAGCTTTCCCTTAACCCCACTCCACCCCGCAAACTGACGGCTCATACTTCGTTCCTACCGTCAACATGTGGACGACTACCAGCGGCTTGAGTGGTCGATCGCTCCGGTTGAGCATCACCTTTGCCGCTGTCGTTGGTTTCTCGCTCTTTGGCTACAATCAGGGCATGATGGCCGGTCTCCTCAACGGCGACGAGTTTGTTAACTCCTTCCCAATCCTCAAAATGCCCGACAATCCGACCGCGGGGCAGAAACACTACATCGACGTCATCCGCGGTGCTGTTACATCCTGCTATGAGCTTGGCTGTTTCTTCGGCGCGTTATTCTCCATGTTCTACGGCAATAGACTCGGCCGCACCCGCCTGATCTTCATGGGTGCCAGTATCCTGATCATTGGCGCCTTGCTTACAACGGTCTGCTTCACTGGTAAATGGGAAGTTGGTCAGTTTGTCATTGGCCGTGTTGTATCGGGCATTGGAAATGGCATGAACACGGCCACGATCCCCGTCTGGCAATCAGAATGCTCCGGCGCTCACAATCGCGGCTTCCTTGTCTGTTTCGAGGGCGCCATGATCGCCGGTGGCACGTTCATTGCCTACTGGGTGGTCTTCGGTATCTCGCACGCCGCGGATTCCGTCCAGTGGCGATTCCCTGTTGCGCTCCAGATCTTTTTCGCTCTGGTTGTGGCCACGGGTGCCTTGATGCTCCCGGATTCCCCGTCGTGGTTTGTATCGAGAGGACTTGACAACGAGGCTTGTGAAGTTCTCGGTAAGCTCAAGGGCACCTCCCCTGATTCCGATCAAGTACTTCACGACTTCAACCTTATCAAGACGGACATGGAATCCACAAAGAGCGAACAGTCAAACTGGAAGACTGTTTTCACATTTGGCAAAACCCAGGAATTCCAGCGACTGCTTATCGGTTGCTCGGGTCAGTTCTTCCAGCAGTTTACTGGCTGTAACGCTGCTATCTACTACTCGACATTGCTCTTCCAAGAGAACCTCCATATGGAGAAGTATCTGTCGCTGATTATGGGCGGAGTATTCGCGTCTGTTTACGCCCTTGCGACTATCCCGTCCTTCTTTATGATTGAAAGAGTCGGCCGTCGCAAACTATACTTGATCGGCTTTCTAGGCCAGGGGCTTAGCTTCGTCATTACGTTCGCTTGCCTAATCAAGGAAACCGAGGAGAATTCCAAGGGTGCTGCTGTTGGTATTTTCCTCTTCATCACTTTCTTTGCGTTCACTCTCTTGCCACTGCCCTGGATCTACCCGCCAGAGATCAACCCCCTCCGTACCCGCACTGTGGGTGCATCGGCGTCAACCTGTACCAACTGGATGTGTAACTTTGCCGTGGTCATGTTCACACCGCTTTTCGCCGGCCAGAGCCCATGGGGTGTTTATCTCTTCTTCGCGCTGTTTAACTTTGTCGGGTTGATATTCGGCTACTTCTTCTATGTCGAGACAGCCGGCCGTGAGCTTGAGGAAGTCGACATCATCTACGCCAAAGCCCATGTCGAAGGGAAGATGCCGTTCAGGGTCGCCCACGACCTGCCGAAGCTCAGCTTTGAACAGATCGTCCAACAGTCTCGCGAGCTGGGCTTGGATACTAATGATCATGTTATGCTTGAGAAGAAGGAGCTTGGCCTCAGCAGTGACAGCGCCCAGGAGACCGAGGAGGTCCATGAGAAGCAGTAATGCTCTTTTGGTGGACGGGACGTGCTATAGCTGTGGTTGAAGGGCGTGATCAGTCTTTCGAAATGGAATCAAGGGGCTGAGCCCTGATCGCAGTTGATTACCTCCCTTGGATCAGTCGCCGCTTGTGTGCTGGTTGGTTCGCATAAGTACGTGCTTCTGAAGGGGAGATGCTCTTAAATGCGAGGTTAGATATAAGATTACGAGACTCATTATGAGCATGTCAGTATAGAGGGACCCATTACCGCACGGGAAGGTCATCTAGAATAGAATTATGCTGTCCAAAGTAGTTTTATTTACCTTGAGATAGACAAACATGTTGAGTTATTTCTCACACTTCATGATTTTTATCCTTTCAAAAACATTACCATGCAAAGCAGGTTTAGTCCCCTGTGTTTGGAAAAAATATTAGACGGTGGTTCTTGATAACCCTTGGTTCCTGGATTTGCCAACAGGGGACATTCTAAGCATGAATTTCTTTTGATATAGATAAGTGTCTGTGATGAGCAAGGCATAGGCTGCGAAGGGATTGTTCACAGTCGTAAAGTATAAACATACAATCGACTAGGTAGTTCGTCCAGTCCTAAGTCTGATGACGAAGAGATCTTCCTGAATATCTAAGGAGACTTGGACATCAGAACCTCCTTCTGGTTCATTGCCATCAAGAGCTTCCTTTCATGGATTTTATATGGAACAAAGGGATCTTATAAGAGGTGCACCGAGTGATATAACGGGGGGTCTTTCCACAGAGTCTGGACCTGACCCATCACCATCTTCAGCAACAAAAATGTCCATCACATCTTCAGTCTTGATCTTCAGTTCGTCAATCACTATTTGACCTCCCGTGCGTCCATCGCCAAGACACACTAAATGAAGAGCTCACATTCCCACTTCTGTTTCGACATCAGTATTCCAGATCGCTATCCCTCACTACCATACGGATCATACCCATGGGTTATTTGACAGAGCAAGGAGCACGAGTAAGGAGACCCTGGGTCGAGGCCCCAGAGGAGATACTTCCTGCTGAGATTGTCTGGTTTTGGTTCTTCAGAGGGACGCTCCCGAGGGATCGGCCGGACTCATTGCCCAAGACATGCGGATCTGCAGTCGGTCATCCAGTTCAGGAATTGGCGGAAATGAATGGCTTGATTATTGGCAAGTTTCCCCATCTTATTTCACTTTCAATGGCACTATCTTCGATATGATTCGGCGCTCATGTCTTTGGCTGCAGCCGCCAGGCCCTAGGCTAGCTGAGTCAAGACCAAGCTTGGACGGAGAAGCAAGAGGGAAAAAAAAATAAGCAAAGACAGCAAATGGAATCCACTTTTCGGCGGCTCGCGGTGCTTGACAGATCCTTAAGTACGATGGGGTTGTCCCGCACAGTTGACAATCTCAACATACGCAGACTCCGTACGGAGTACCCGTTCTAAAGCAGAGCCAAAGGGCCAAAGCTGCAAAGTCTTGGCAACATCATATTCTCATCTCCAGTCTCTCTCTCTCACCGCGTTTCCATCTTATCAAAACCAATATAAAATATCCAAATAGATATACAGCAAAAGAAAAAGAGAAAGGCAATGCCCTTCGAACTCCTCCCCGCAGACCCCACAGACTCCCCCGCCCTAACCACCGTCTTCCTCTCCGCCTTCAGCAACCCCTTCAACCAGCGCCTGTTTCCACGCACCCCAGACGTAACCGCCTACTGGACCGCCCAATTCACCTCCTTCATCAACAATCCACACAAGACCGTTCTCAAGATAATCGACGCAGAAGACGGGTCCATCGTCGCGTTTGCCGTGTGGCAGCTCCCGGTCCAATCCTCCCCCGAGGATGTCCACTTGAAACATTCGCATTCGCATTCGCATTCGCATGCAGGCGATGAGCATCACTACCCCGCTAGTTCCGACAGGGAGCTCTGCGAGGTATTCTTCGGTGGAATGGAGGAGATGAAGAAGAGGATTATGGGTGCTCGGCCTCATTACTGTATTTCCTTTCCCCTTTGATTTCCCTTTGGGCTCTGTTACAGAGAGGTGCATGCTGACCGTCTAGACCTGGAGATGCTGGGGACCCGGCCGGAGTACGCTGGCCGGGGACTCGCGTCGAAACTGCTCCGATGGGGATTGGAGAGGGCTGATGAGGCGGGACTGGAGACGTATCTCTCGGCGTCGCCGGTGGGGAGGCCGCTGTATGAGAAGTATGGATTTCGGGTGGTGGAGGAGAGGGAGGTGGTGGGTGGGTATGTGCAGGGGTATATGCTGAGGGCTGGGAGGGTGGTTAATTGATATCCGTGAACTGTTTGCTTTTGCATATTCAGAGAGGGGTGGATCCAGAATAGAGCATTGCATGGTATGGAGGTTATATATTCTTCTGAAAGACTAGGTCAAAGACACAGTCACGATGCTCAGAATGTAGACCTATATCTAGGTAGAGGTACAGCGACACCTGCGGATATAATGACTGCATATCAGGCTAGGATGATGATAGGAGAATGTGGACCTGGTAACTTCTACCGTTTATCAAGAATCGTAATCCCTGTCTCCTCCAGTTATGACAAATGATCAATCTTGCTCACCTTGTGAATTGGTAACTGTCTTTGTTCAGGATCAATAATTAAAGGTCGTCGATGCTACCATCTAACACCATGTCCACCCATCCTAACAATCAAAAAACAGTAAATGAAAACGAAGAGAATGTTTTCCTCTTCGTTCCATACTTGATCGGTATGATAATCTTCCAGCCATGAAGACCAGAGTTTCAATACTGACTATTCATTCCAGGCGCCACCCGAATCATTTTCGCCATTGCTTCGCTCTACTACATGCCCTACCACCCACGAACCTGTTCACTCTTATACAGCATTTCATATGTTCTGGACATGATCGCCGATAGATGCACGACAACCTGTCTGCTGGTCTTTCTCGCATCCGCGTTTCCCAGGTGGAGTATCTCCTTTCAGGCCTCGATTAATGCCACCCTGGCAATGGGCGGGCAGACGCAGAGCCACAAGGATATCGATGAGAGTCGGCCTTGGGTTATGAGGACGTATTACTCTAATCAGGTTTGCATTACCATTTGAATACAGATAATATGAAACTGATATAGCCCAGAAAGTTCCGTTTACTGTATGCACGATGAACGAAGCTTTGCAGTTAAAACACTATGACATTTAGAGAACAGTGATGGCAGCCAGAACCTTACTGCTCTTACAATATTAAACCTGAGTGCTCAAACTTTCATAGAT
This sequence comes from Aspergillus oerlinghausenensis, assembly GCA_014250555.1. Lineage (NCBI taxonomy): Eukaryota > Fungi > Ascomycota > Eurotiomycetes > Eurotiales > Aspergillaceae > Aspergillus > Aspergillus oerlinghausenensis. The sequence goes on from JAAKEQ010000068.1 coordinate 40,853, forward strand.
CTCTGCCTCACTGGCCACCTCAATCAACGTCTTGATACCCTCCCCCCGTCTCGTCGTCTCCTCCGTCGCCCTCTCAAAAGGCAATACCTTCGTAATGAACTGCTCAACAGGAATCCTCCCCCTCAACCGCAAACTGCAGCCCCATCCGAAAATCCCTAGGCCCATACCGAAAGCATCCCTTCACCACAATCTCCTTCTCAGCAACCGTGCAAATAGGAAAAGCTCACATTCCGCTTCCCAAGCCCCGTCTGGTTCAACGCACCCCCAACCCGAAGCACCTCGATCCCCATTTGAATGCAAGGCTCCGCGCCCGTAGCTTCAATGACGACATCAAAGCCAGGGATCTCGTCGCTCCTGTGCTCCGTTCGGTCAAGCACAGCCCGCAAAGCCGCGGCATACTCCTCCGAAGACCCGGGGAGCAGAAGGCAGCCACGTCCCCAAAACCATTCCCTCGCTCGCGAGGAACGACCGCGCAAATTCCAGCTTCGCTGCGTTACGATCAACCATAGAAATCGTCGCGGCCCCAAACTCCCTCGCCACAGCCGCACAGAGCAAGCCTACCGTGCCCGCACCAAATACGACTACCCGATCCCCAGGCCGCACGCCCACCGCCTCATCGAGCCCTAACGTCCCAGGTGGAATCTTGTAGCAGTAGTCCGCAGGCAGACGGAAGTACTTGGTCAACGTGCCGTGGCAGCACGGCGGCGCCGCAGCGAACTTCATCCGCGGGCAGAGGTTGTACCGGCCGCTCTTTTGCAGCAGAGGCACCGATGGCACGGGTAGCCCGGTTCAATGGCGACGTGGTCTCCAGGTTGGAGGGTAGAAACCGAGGGTCCAACGGCGTGAACGATGCCGGATGCTTCGTGGCCCATGACGATCGGTTGCTCGGGGGATACGAGGCGTTTAACTCCGCCATGGAGCCAGAAATGAACCTTTTGCTTGTGGTTAGGTTTGGGTTTTGTGATGGTCAGGGAAAGGGAGGTATGTGACGTGCATCGCTTCCACAGACGCCTGTGTATGCGATGCGAATGATCACGTCGGATGGATCCTCGATTTGCGGGATGGGTCTATCTTCGAATCTTGCGTCGAACGGGCCATACAGCAGACATGACGGATTCTGCATCTCTGACAAAGAGACGGTGCCCATTTTGTGATGGGTAGATCGCAGACAGATCTCAGTAATGCCAGAAAGATCCGGCAAATCGATGAATGCTAGATTTTGAATGCCATCTGTTCGAAGACAGAGGGGCTATCTAATCCCGCACGATGGACACCTGTATTTCATGACACAGCTGACGAAGCCCGTAGCGAATGGAATCATTCAAAGAGACTCCTGGAGATACTCCGAAACGACAAGGGCGTGCTCTTAGAATGAGACAAAAAAGGAGTCTATCTTTGAGATGAGAGAACGTGTGCGCGATGGGTATCAGTACAGTGGAGTCATTGTATCTCAAGAAAGAGTAGCAGCAGATTGTGTTCAATGCTAATTGACAGAACGAAGCTATAAGCTTTATGCAAACCACTCAGCGCTTTTGTTGGATATCACAAAAGAAATTCTAGTGATCGCAGGCTTGAATTCTGAGCCAAGAAAAACACAAATCGCAAAGTCGTGACATCGTAAGTTGTAGCTGAAGAGGTTGCCGAATCTACGGCTTGGTAGCTAATGTTCGCAATCGCTCTCGTAAAGACTCCATGTCCGGATCATTCTCTCTTCCTTCTGATTCTTTCTCTTTCAGAGAAATGGATCGATACTCGCCATCCCCTCCAGGAGCCCCGACGGTCACCCAAACAAACTTGCCTCCTCCAAGTTGCGCCCGCTCCTGAGTGCCCTCCCAAAGCATCTTGGGAGCGTCAGCTGAAGTCTGACCTTGCGAGGGCCCACCTCCCAAGCGCCCATGCTTAACCCAGCTCTTCATGACTTCCCTGATAAAGCTGATCTTCTCCAGGAAAAAGTTGGTTTCCAGAACATCGCGAATGCGCTCATCCACAGAGCTCATCGCCCTGCCATGTGCAATGCTCAGGAATGCTGTAGCCTCGTCTGAAGCAACGGCTCGAGTGTCAAATCCGGACGGGTGCATCTTTCCTTTGGCGCTCAGATACCGGGCCGCAGAAGGGGAGAGATGATAGAAGTCAATCCAGGGCGAAGAGGCTCTTGTACGACCAGGGGATATGACGAGCTTTGTGTGGTCGGGGAAATTGAACTATTCCAGAGCATAATTAGAGCGTGTATTAAGCTGCAAAGATGGGCTAACAAACCTGGAAAGCACCGTCGCCAAACCCCCAGACACCGACATTGCCCAATCGCTGGTAGAACTTGATAAACTGGCCAGGGCCGTCTGTTGGTTCATCGTCTTCCGAAACGTCATCGTCGTCATGTCTGCCCAAGGATCCAATCATATACTTGCCGAACTGATCAACCAGCTTCACGCGTTTGATCTTCTCGGCATCGGCACGCGCGCGTTCGAGACCGGAGTTTGTGCGAACCTTGATTCCAGCACCAGAGGAGCCATCGGAAGACGGCTTCACCTCGAAAACAGAAGGGGGAATGAGCGCACGCCGGATGCCCGTCAGACCATCTGACGATGTGATTTCGCAGTTCTCATAGAATTCCACCGGCTTGCCGTTACGAGGCACGAGCTGATCAGCCTCGGAGTAGGTAGAGGCTCCATCCTTTTGTTTGCTTAGGCTACGGGCTTTCCGACGGATATGCCTTTCACCATTCCGTAGCAGAACTCCACTGGCCGGCTGGCCGTTCTCCGCTTTGAACACGCATCCCACACTACCGTCATCTAGAACATACCCAATGCCATAACGATTAGTGTAGTCTACCCATTTGATGACGTATGCATGGGGTGTCCTTCTCGAGCTTACGCGCCGGCGACCAGATACCGGAGGCACCAGGTTAGAAAGCATCAGTCGGAGGTCGGTGTTGACGTCCTCGAGAGACGTCCTTGGCATCATCTCACAGTGATCGTCTGGATGAAGGAGTGGATACAGTCCTAATGTCGAGCGCTTACTGCTTGATGTGGAAGCTGTTTTGTTACTGGAACATCTTACGGCGGCTTCTGTTCGCAGACGGCCATCTCCGCTTGGCACTTCCTTCGCCTTGACTTCTTCTTCTAGCTCCTGCCGCTTGGAAGATTGGAGAGCTTCTTCCCTCGCAACTGAACGTGCAGAGCTTTGGCGTAACCTCGTAGGTAGATTGTCCAACGCTGAGGAGACAGACCGCTCTTTGATGACGGCGGGAGCGGAAAGTGCGTCGTTGCTTGCCGCTCCAAGTCGTCGAGACTGCGACCGTGTTTTACCCACTGTCAGCATCCCAGGGTCACTGGTGGATGGCACAATCCTTCTGTCCAAGTCACGCGTTGAACCTGAGTACGAGACTGCCACTCCGCGTCGCGCACGTATGGGTCTTTCCGCGAGTCCACCGGTTGGCACGACAGGAGCAGCAGACTCGGGTTCTACTACTGCTGGTGGATCACAGATAGCTGCAATCTTCCTGACCGAGCTTCGAGCACCCATTGCCTGTTGGCGAAGCGTTGCGGCATGACTCTGCGGTTCTTTCCGTCGTTGCTGGGCTGCAGCAAGAGCGGCTTGGGTCCTGGAAAGAGAGGCAGAATTACTGCGCATGGATACGGTACGCTTACCAGAGGACCTCGTACCGTCCAGTGACGAGTCATCCTTGCCAAGTGCAAGGCCAGGACTGGGCGTGCTCCAGTCCCCGTCTGGGTCACTAGGGTATCTGTAGACCATGTCTTCGGGCAGCGGCATAACTGGCTGCATCCCCTTTTCCTCCTCAGATAGACACTCCGCAAATGCAGATTTCGAACAGTTTTTGCCAACGGACTTGCGAGCTGTCCCATCTGGTTTACGTCCGACTCCACAGAGACTGTAGAAAGCCGTCCGGCAGATGAGATATCGCTGTGTCGGGTCATCAACTTGCTCTATGTAGCCTGACAGCTTCTCGTCATACTCCAGGCTATGACCGAGCATCATGCGATCACCACGAGGCTCATCCGACCTGAGCCAGATCGGCGTCGAAACAGTGCAAGTCGGGTCCAGTCGACGAGGGATACATCCATCATACATATTAAAGAACGGATGTTCGACAATGTCGTCTGGGTCAGGCCGCTCGTTCTCTGAGAGATTGAGACAAGAGCTGACCAGAGATTTGGCCTCGTCGGGAATGTGATTCGCGCACTGAGTGCCGCTGGGCCACACATAACTCAAATTCCTGACTTTCTTGTATATTTCCTCCTGTGTTTTAGATTGAAAAGGCGGATAACCGGTAAGCATCGCAAAGCTTCGAAAATATTTGTTAGTGGGAACCCTGTGCGTGTCATGACTTTAGTCTTACTTACCATATTATACCCAACGACCAAATATCGACCTTCTGGGTATGACCACCCTTACTCTTATCAAGGACCTCTGGAGCAATATAGTTCGGTGTCCCACACAGTGTTTTCCTCCGCTTCTCGTCCTTTTCAGAGATAATCATCGCTGCCAGTCCAAAATCTCCCACTTTGATGTCCATATTACGATCCAAAAACAAATTTCCCATTTTCAGGTCACGATGCGCAACACTCCTCTTGTGGAGATACTTGACGGCACCGCAAAGCTGTATCATGAATCGTCGCACTTCGGGCAAGCTCAGGCATTTCCTTTTCCTCACCATGTCCATTACTGAACCGTTTGGACACAGCTCCAGGACCACATAGATACACTTGTCAAATGCAAAGGCGCGATGAAATTCGACGATGTGGGGATGGCGCATTTTCGAATGTATTTGAAGTTCGGTTCGAAACTACAGAGTGTTTTGGTTAGAACAGGGTTGATAAAAGCACGCCAATGCGGGCGGGTGCGACTCGAGACATACCTTCTCTTGCATTTTTTTCTGCCCCATCTCAGACCTCACCACCTTCATTGCAAAGACTCTTCCATTCCGCAATAGCGTTCCTTCGTAGCAGATTGCGAAACCTCCTTTTCCAAGGAAAGCGCCAGTAGAATAGCGCTCACCCCCTTCCGCAGGCTCTATAACCAGCGATGGTGGAGGAGGCGCATGGATTTTCGACGAAGCGGCTTTTTGCGCCGCTGCGGCGGCAGCGGCATTCTTGTCCAGGACTTTTCGCTCCATGCTGATTTTAGGCCTGATCAAGTGATTCGTCGATCGCGGCGACAATGCTTCCATCTTCGATTCCAGTCCTTTGATCGGTTTCCTTACGGTGCGTGGGCATCAATTTTCGCATTGGAGATCAATCGTGTGACCAGGCAAGGTGAGACGAAATATTTGTCGTAGTCATAAAAGTATCGCTACAATATAGACAATCAACGCAGGACGGAGCGAAAAGGGGTATAATGGATGAGCTGCTTTTGGTATCTATGGCTCAAAACGGTCAGTACGTCTGGAACCGGGTCATCCAATGTCTCGGTGTTCCGTCGTGGAAACAAAGAACTCGGATTCGGGGTGAGTGATTTCTTACCAAAAAAAAAGTGCAAGTAGAAAAATATGATCAACTATAACTCTCTGAAACAATGATATGCATGTAACGCCACAACAAGCAAACTGACAGCCCTGATGAGAGGCGGGGGAGTGGAAGCAGGGAGTGATGATGATTGTATTGAGGCTGCCAACTGTGATGGTGAAGGAGGAATTGACTATTCAAAACGTATTGCTTAATCGGGTAATCGATAAACATTCATCCGACTGCCGCAACAACGTGCATTGCTGACATAAGCATGTATATCATTCGTAATGCGGTTGAAATGACGCAGAGAGTCAAGGACCATTCCGGATACGGCCATAGCGCGAGGGCGCAGCTGAGAGTGCCTGGCTATCAGTCATCATCAACAACTGCAGCAGTAGCCTGGACGTCTACTCAATTCAACCGCTGAATTGTATTGAGAGCTGTCAAGATGTCTCTGACTTTGAAGCTCTCTTCTCTTGTGATTCGCACTCTATCAAAGCCGATTGCAGTATGCTTCACCCCCTCAACCCCTCCTCCAATTTTTAAAGCTCTGGAAGACTTACACCTTCAAGAATCAAATCAAAGCCCAGGCTCGCGAACATGAGCGCTTCCGACGAATCTGCGTCTCCATAGCGCAAGGCCTGCATCGAATCGACATGCGTCTCCGCCTAGGAAACCTACGGGATAATGCTGCGGCTCAAAAGCGTGCAGCCGCCGAAGCCGAAGTCCGAAAACACAAACCCACAGCGCCGACGGTAAAGACGGAAGCAGAAGCCAAAGCCGAAGAGGAGGCCATAGCGAAAGCAAAGGCTGCGGCTTCAGAGGCAGCGAAACCGGCTCCCACTCCTCATATTCGACCGCTTTCGGAATCTAAAGCCATAGAATCGGGTGCAACTTTCATCAGCGAGACCTTCTTATTTCTCGTTGCGGGTGGACTGATCGTGTTTGAATCATGGAGATCGAGGAGAAAGGAAACAACGCGGAGAGAAGATGTTGAGGCCCGGTTAGTTGAACTGGAGCAGTCTGAGAAGGCCGCCCGGAAGGCCCTGGTCGCCTTGGAAAAGGAAGTCATACATCTCAAGGCCAAGGCCGGGGAGTCAGTCAAACCGTCGGTTAGAATACTTCCGCGTGAAGTGTGGGAAGTTGAACAGGAAGAAGAGGCTGAAGAGCTGGCGGAGCTGGACTGGTGGTCGCGGATCTCTTCGTTCTTCACTTTTGGACAAACCACTGAACAGAAACCGGGCGAGGTACCGAAGCCCGTCGTACAGTCGAACCAAAGCTCGTCCTCCAATTCAGCAGTCCCTGTTCAATTCGACCAATCACCAGCGAAATCGGTCGCTCAGGAGTCGCCCTCAGTAAAGAATCGTTGAGTGATTCGACTGGTGTGGCTTTGCACATAAATAACTTCTCCATAATCTTTGGCTCATATTTCTTGTTATGCAGTTTCCGGTTTCGGAGTTGTTGGATGTCAGCATTAGCATGTCTTGTCTTCAGGATACCCTCCGTTATGGTAGTAGATGATGGGTCGATATTTTATCTGGTTGTGGCGGAAGGAGGAAAGTTGGATGAGAGTCCAGATATTGCATAACTTGACCACTCTCCTCTCTACTCTCACAAACGCCTGTTCCTCATTCCTGTACATATACTCTCCAATCCCGGCTGTCAGTTCACACTATAGACTTATTCGCTTCTTGCGATGCCAGATCCTGCCGTGTCATCTCTTCGAGGGACATTTTCCTCTTCTCTAGGGAATCGTCCTGTCTGGAAAGTAATGGGCCCGGTAATTGCAGCGTCTGTGCCAATGCTCGAAGGTTTGCATCCGAACCCCAGTTCAGCTTTGAGTCACTTCTGAATGTGGTTTGACTAGAGTGCGATTTGCGAGAAGCGGATTTCGATTTTGATCTCGGCAATTCACAGCATTTGCTGGTCTTGCTTCTCTCTCAATCTTCTGTTCAAGACAACAGGCAAGAGACAATCGCGCAACTGAAAAGGTTTTCGTGCATGGCCACAGGCTCTCACAGAAAAGCCATTGCTTTCCTCCTTACAGAAGAGCCCTTTAGCAGTGCAAGTGGCAGGTATAGCCTCGATGGACTCCTGGCTCTGCAAGTACTGTACGCGCGCTCTTCTCTTTTTATCTTGTGTTTAACTTGAGAAACTCGGGACTGGAGTGAACTGCAGCTGATTCGTCCTTTATCCAACCAGCATGGCTGAGTCCCTACCAGACCATCTGCCCACAATCCCAGTTCCTGACTCATCTTGCTTCGCGACCTGCATTCAGGAATATATAGGCAGTCTTGCAAATCTACCGCCTTTCTCTCGGCCGTTGACGGACACTGTGTCTTTACTACATCACATGAGAGCTCCGTCCTTTGTTCCTCTTTCGGAACAGGATGCAAATGTCCTGAGTGATCTATTTCCTTCCATGAAATCCTTGAGCCAGGCCATCCGCACGCAGGAAGGGAGGTTTGCGCTAGATGAATATCTGGGGAGCCAACTGGGGATGGACATTACTCAGTTCTGGAAGGAAGATCACGTTTATGAGTAAATTCTCAAGCTCTGCTCTCTACCTGCATCTTATCCGACTTAATGACCGTATGAGCCGACATGACGTATCCAAAGCGTTGGCAGTTGCAAAGCGGTATCTACATAAATGCTCGAGTTGGAAGGGATATATATAACTTATTTGACCAGTGTAGAAAATCAACACCTAATAACCCGACCAAACTGCAATATTTCCTTTCTTGCCCTGAACAAACATCAAGAAATCATTGAGATGCACATTAGATGATTAGAATGCCAATGAGCCCCATTTTGCAATTTCATCCAAAGTGAAGGCAGAAGCTTTGGCTAAATGCAGCAGTGACGTAGGAGAGGGATGATCACGAAGTTTCTCCCATTTGACAGCCTGAGGGCCTGAGGCCAAGAAATAATATCGCTAGGCATCGTAATACCGGGTTGTGCTCCAGTTCCTAATTTGGAGACAATGGCATTTTTTAGCGCCAGGGACCACGAATGATAGCCCCCTAAATGCCCGAGCGGCGAAGGAACCGAACAAAGTTCGAAAAAGTTAGCCTGGGATGAGTCGGATAACTAGTTAGTTAACTTATGCGGCCGGGTTGACTAAGAGAACTCCGGAGCCTGAGCGAGATTGCGCGTTTTCGACCTGACAAAGGGAACCCAACGGTGCCACATGTGTGTCCAGTGTGGCGCAGTCCCCGTTATTATCCAGGAGAGCGTCCTTAGTCCTATCAAGGCCCAGTAAGGACTAAGAGTCCAGTCCAGTCCTCCACAAGACACCATCGTCATTCTAAGTTCCTACTATCGTTCATCCCCTCCTCTCTCCCCCCCTCCTTTCCTTATATCGACATCCACCATTCTTTCTACCGACTCTGCGCACTGCTTGGATTGAGCGTCCTGTCTTTTGCGTACATTTATCTTATCTCCTCCACGCTCACTTGCCGCTGCAGTTTGAAACTGATAGGTCAGATATCTTGACGCCTGGGCGCCATATCCGGGGAAGTCGGCAGCAACAATCATGGTATGTCTACAATCAACCCACACAATCAGCTTCAGATGAAATTGTTCTTGATTCAGAAATTGTTTTCTAACTCTGCGCTTTCTTCTAGGGACACTCACGACGTCCTGCTGGCGGAGAGAAGAAGAGTCGAGGCTTCGGTCGGTCCAAGGCTGCGGCCGATGTGGGCGATGGGCGACAAACAGGGGGCAAGCCACAGGTGAAGAAGGCCACTTTCGAGAGCACAAAGAAGAAGGAAATTGGTGTTTCAGATCTTACATTGTTGAGCAAAATCTCGAACGAGGCCATCAATGACAACCTGAAGCTGCGCTTTGAACATGACGAGATCTATGTAAGCATCATCCCCCTGACTAGCGGACCTCGAGAGTTTTGCGCTACTGAGGGCGTGCGCTGATTTGAATTCTTCGGATGGTAGACATATATCGGCCACGTGTTGGTGTCCGTCAACCCTTTCCGAGACCGTGAGTTTATACTGAGCCATGTGCGATCTTCAAAGGCGCGTCGCTGACATCGTTGCTTCGCAGTGGGTATCTACACCGACAATGTTCTCCAGTCTTATCGAGGCAAAAATCGACTCGAAGTGCCCCCCCACGTCTTCGCGGTCGCAGAATCAGCATACTACAACATGAAATCTTACAAGGATAACCAGTGCGTGATTATCTCAGGAGAGTCGGGTGCAGGAAAGACGGAAGCTGCGAAGCGGATTATGCAGTATATCGCCAGTGTCTCCGGAGGCACTGATTCGTCCATCCAGCATACCAAGGAGATGGTGCTAGCTACCAACCCGTTGCTCGAGTCGTTCGGCAATGCGAAGACCCTGCGCAATAACAACTCCTCCCGGTTTGGAAAGTACCTCGAACTGGAGTTCAACACAAACGGTGAACCAGTGGGTGCCAATATCACCAACTACTTGCTGGAGAAATCCAGAGTAGTAGGACAAATCACAAACGAGCGAAACTTCCACATTTTCTACCAATTCACCAAAGCGGCGCCGCAGAAATATAGAGGTGAGTTGAGCTTTCCGATCTCACCAGTGTTTCTCCCACTGACAGACAGATAGATTTGTTCGGCATACAGCAACCGCAGTCATACCTCTACACCAGCCGATCGAAATGTTATGATGTCCCTGGCGTTGACGATTCTGCTGAGTTCCGCGATACTTTGAATGCGATGAACGTGATTGGCATGACGGAGGGTGAGCAGGATGATGTCTTCCGTATGCTGGCTGCGATCTTGTGGATCGGCAATGTTCAATTTGCAGAAGACGATTCTGGAAACGCCGTTATTACGGATCAGTCAGTGGTTGACTATGTTGCGTACCTCCTGGAGGTTGATGCTGCTCAGGTGAACAAAGCCTTTACCATTCGGGTGATGGAAACTGCTCGCGGAGGTCGCAGAGGGTCAGTCTATGAGGTTCCACTCAATACTGTCCAAGCTCTTGCCGTCCGTGACGCGTTGGCCAAAGCAATCTACTTCAACCTGTTTGACTGGATTGTGCAGCGTGTCAACGCCTCCCTGACTGCCAAAGGGGAGGTTGCGAACTCGATTGGTATTCTGGATATTTATGGCTTCGAGATCTTCGAGAAGAACTCCTTCGAGCAACTCTGTATCAACTATGTCAACGAGAAGTTGCAGCAAATCTTCATTCAATTGACTCTCAAGGCTGAGCAGGATGAATACGCTCGCGAACAGATTCAGTGGACTCCCATCAAATACTTTGACAACAAGGTTGTGTGCTCGTTGATTGAAGACAAACGTCCACCTGGTGTATTTGCTGCTCTAAACGATGCCTGTGCAACAGCGCACGCTGATTCCAGCGCTGCAGATAACACCTTCGTTGGACGACTCAACTTCTTGTCTCAAAATCCCAACTTTGAGAACCGCCAGGGTCAGTTCATTGTCAAACATTACGCTGGTGATGTCAGCTACGCCGTGGCTGGAATGACAGACAAGAACAAGGACCAGTTGCTGAAAGATCTTCTGAATTTGGTCGGAACAAGCGGCAACCAATTCGTCCATACGCTCTTCCCCGAGCAAGTCAATCAGGATGACAAGAGACGTCCACCCACCGCCAGCGACAAGATCAAGGCCTCAGCCAACGACCTGGTGGCAACCTTGATGAAGGCCCAGCCCTCGTATATTCGGACGATCAAGCCGAACGATAACAAGGCGCCTAAGGAGTACAACGTCGGAAACGTTTTGCATCAGATTAAATACCTTGGATTGCAGGAGAACGTTCGGATCAGACGTGCTGGTTTTGCCTACCGTCAAACATTCGACAAGTTCGTGGAGCGTTTCTACCTTTTGTCGCCTAAGACGTCCTATGCAGGTGATTACACATGGACAGGGGACGCCGAATCTGGCGCTCGTCAGATTCTGAAGGATACCAGCATACCCGCCGAAGAGTACCAGATGGGAATCACAAAGGTGTTTGTCAAGACTCCAGAGACGTTGTTTGCTTTGGAAGCCATGCGTGACCGTTACTGGCACAACATGGCCATCCGAATCCAGCGTGCGTGGCGAAACTATCTTCGCTATCGTACTGAGTGTGCTATTCGCATTCAGCGCTTCTGGCGTCGCACCACTGGCGGTCTCGAGTTCATTAAGCTGCGCGATCAGGGACATCAGCTGCTCAACGGGCGTAAGGAGCGTCGTCGGATGAGTCTGCTCGGTTCTCGCAGATTTCTTGGTGATTATATCGGGGTGGGTAATAAAGGTGGACCCGGCGAGATGGTCCGTAACGGTGCAGGCATCAGCGGTGAGTACTTGGAACGCCGAAATACAGCTCGATGGCTGGCTGACTTTGTTTCTACAGGATCAGAGGATATTCTCTTTTCATGCCGTGGCGAGGTTCTGGTTTCGAAATTTGGTCGGTCCAGCAAGCCTGCTCCTCGTATACTAGTCTTGGTACGCTGATTGTTCCACTTGCTCTTGTGCTTGGTGCTAACTCTATCAGACCAACCGCCACGTATACATCATAGCGCAAAACCTGGTCAACAATCAGCTGGTCATCTCGTCCGAAAGGACGATTCCAATCGGCGCCATCAAGGCTGTCAGTGCCTCGAACTTGAAAGATGACTGGTTTTCAATTGTGGTTGGCAGTCAACAAGAGCCTGACCCTCTTGTCAACTGCGTGTTCAAGACGGAATTTTTCACCCACCTGAACAACACGCTGCACGGACAATTGAACTTGAAGATTGCCGACCAGTAAGTGTCACTGTTGGAGTATTGGGCTTGCACCCGCTAACTAGGTTCAGCATCGAGTACAACAAGAAGCCGGGCAAATTGGCCACCGTCAAGGTCGTCAAGGATCCTGCTGTTGCCCGAGATGACAGCTACAAGAGTGGTACTATTCACACCGGTCCTGGAGAGCCTGCCAACTCGGTGTCCAAGCAAACCCCGAGGCCCAAGCAAGTCAGTGCGCGTCCAGTCACCAAAGGGAAGCTACTCCGTCCTGGTGGCCCAGGAGGAGGACCTTCCAAGCTGGCGGCCAGACCCACTCCTACAGCTCAACCCCTGCCCCGTGCCACGCCGCAGCCTGCTGCACCTCAACCAGCTGCCAGGGCTGTTCCTCAACCTGTTGCTGCCGTTGCTGCTTCTCACACTCGCACCGGTTCAACAGCTTCAGTGAGGGCACCGCCTCCACCGCCACCCGCCGCTGCACCTGCTCCGAAGAAGCCGACCGCAAAGGTTTTGTATGACTTCAATAGCCAGCAATCCAACGAGCTGTCAATCAAGGCTGGTGAGATTGTGCAGATTGTTTCCAAGGAAGGAAATGGTAAGCCTGGAAGTTTCTTTTCATCTCGACCGTCTACTAACGAGTGATAGGTTGGTGGCTGTGCATGAACATGACGACTTCGGCGCAGGGTTGGACACCAGAAGCATATCTCGAAGAGCAAGTCGCTCCGACACCGAAACCTGCTCCTCCGCCGCCGCCACCAGCAGCTCCGAGGTCGACCCCTGCACCAGCGACCAACGGTGCCGCCGCGGCAGCCAAGGCCAAGCCTGCACCTCCCGCGCCTCCAGCGAAACGACCGAACATGGCGGCACGCAAGGCAGTGCCCACGCCACCACCGGCTCCTCGCGACAGCGCTGTAAGCATGAACTCTCACGACTCGTCTGGGGGTAGCGGTCGTGGGACACCCAACAGTATGTCCAACGCAAGCTTAGCTGGTGGTCTTGCAGAGGCACTGAGGGCGCGACAACATGCAATGCAAGGAAAGCAGGATGACGATGACGACTGGTGATTGTCTCTTGGCTTCCTTGCCCTTTCTATTCCGCACTTTGACTTTTGCGACCCATATATTCTTTCTTCCTGCAGTTTTCATCCATTCTATTTCGCCTCATCGGCCTTCATTAGATTGATCCATTGTCGCATGTTGATTTCCGCAAGTTGATTCTTTTCGGGTCTGGCTTTTTGATACCAAAAGAGCGAGCCTAGATTGTTTGGCGCTTGCATACTCTGATATTGACTGATGCCGGAGGCATGGATTGAATGTAGGTATTTCCTACGAACCAACATAGAGCGTCGTATATAGCAATTGAATAAGTTGAGTGTCACATATGGTCATATTCGTAGACATGTCATGGTTATCACAACCATCAAGGCCACGAGCATCATATCAACAGCTTAAACCACGGAATTCTTTACAGAAACTTGCTAGCCAGCTGCAACAGACCACCACCAGGGCCACCGGTGCCAGTCATACCACCACCTCCACTCTTCAAGTACATCTTGAGCGCCATTTCCGCCGCCGCATTGATAGCAGACTGCTTATCGCCATTCTACAACAGTCAGCTCCCTCATCCCCAACCACAAAAAGCAAAACCAAAACCAAAAGCCAAGGCAAAGCGAAAGAATAACTTACCACCTCCCCCTTCGCCTCCTTCTCCTCAAACATCTTCTTCGCCTGCGCCATCGCCAACCCAATAAACGCATTCTTGTCCATCCCGCTCTTCTCCCCCTCAGACGAACTCGTGAACATCTTAAGCGCTTGCATCGCCGCCCCCGCACCGACGGAGGACGAGTCGTGGCGCCGCTCGCTTTCGCCGCCGCCGTAGAGCGACTGGTGCGCGTGGATCATTTCCTGCTCGTTGATGTCGTTGTCATTGGAGAGGCGGTGCTTGTGCTCGTTTAGGAAGGAGAGGGCGGAGGTGAAGAGGGAGGAGTCTGAGGTGTTGGCGTGGGATTCGGCGTAGCGGACGGCGGGGTTGAAGTCGTCGTTGTCGTTGTCGTGTCTGCTGTTGTTGTTGTTGCTGTGGCCGTGGCCCGAGAGGGCGTCTTGAATCATGTTTGAGAAGGACATTTTGGTCGGTTGGTTGATGTTTTGGGGTGTATGGAATGAGGGATGGTTGAATGTGGTAGGTGTGAGACGGATGTGGATGAGCTTTTATATACTACAGACAGGGCCTCTTGTATACTCTGTTTGCTGGTGACTGTGGTGAGGGGTCATGTCAGCTACGTATGAGGGTGGAACAGATCTGGCGGGGCAGTGGGGGACAGACTCAGCCACAGACTAAGGAAATATCGTGGAGTATTACGGAGAATGCCCGTATTGGATTATTATTTCCCTCAGCTCTCGTCGGAAGATATTCGACTATTGAACTCTATAACAAACAGGAAAGAGATAAATGAACGATTGTGGTATCATAGTCGCTGTAGAAATCAAAGCAGATAACCTCCCAAGTCCCACCAGGCTCAGCCACACAGTCCAGCGCAGCAAAGCCACTAGAACGGAGTAATGATGAAGATTCCCTAACGCCACAGCACCAGCCATATGCAAACCCCTACAGCAGCAATGCTTCGTGCTCTTCATCGCTCAGATTCCACCAGAACCTCATCTGCCGCTCCCGCTCGCTGAGCACACACCGCTCGTCCTCGTCGAGGTCGGCCTCACGTATCCACTCGTTGGGAAGCCCCCGTGGTCCGTACGGCTGGCCCCATTGTCGGCGGTCAAACTCCATGAACCCGCCGAAATGCTCGTCTGTGTTCGCCACCCAGATCGTGCTGCCGTCCGGCGAAAAGTCTGCTCCGCCAATCTCTCCAAAGAAATCATGGACCTGTCGAGTCTGGTACGTCTGCGCGTTGACGATGGCGATCCGGTCCGCCGGTTCGGCCAGTAACAGCGTTCTTGGGCCTCCGCCGACCGGGGAGAATCGTACGGAGCGATACCCTGCTACGTCTGACTCGATTGTTTGTAAGATTCGCCAAGTGCGCGCGTCCCAGATGATCACAGTCTTGTCTTGGTTGCTGGTAGCGATGTGTCGCATGTCTGGCGACCATGCGCACGCAAATCCGAAATCGCGATGACCACGAAGCGGCTGCACCGGTCGCCCTGTGTCTGCTTCTACTACCCAAGCATCTGGGGAATCCCCAATGACCACACGCAACCGCCCATCCGGGGACGTGGCGGTGCAATTGATTGCTCGCGACAGCTCGTGATCCGCAATAAAAGTGTTAGTCTCGCAATCCAGCACGCGAAGGTGCTGGTCATTCGACGCAAATATCCCCATTGGAGCGTGACTTGTCCGGCTCGGGACGATATCAATGTGGTTGGTGATGCCATTCGCATTGGTCGTCACATACCCCTCCACCTTTGCGCCCTCCTTGCCCGCCGGTCGCAGGGCATATTCCCCGGTAAACCCACCTGCGATGCAGATATTGTGCGCAGATTTCATGGTCGAGATTTTGACAGGGCCGCGGAATCCAGAATTAATTGGCGGTTTGGACAGGTCAATCAAGCAACTCAGGTCGTCATGCGCCGGAACCCACGAGTAGACTTTCGACTCGTGCGAGAAATGGACCGTGTTGTATGCGGGGACAGACATCAGATTCCGCAGCTGGAAGTGTTCGATAGAGGCACGATGTTTAGTGTGCATCGATTTCTCTTGAAAATAGAACTCTTCCTGCGGAAGTTTGCCGTCCAACTGAGGATGCGGATAGTCAACGTTGTGATATGATGTATACCAGAGGTCTCGCAGTTCACGCGCATCCGACCGCTTTACGCGAAGGGCTTCCCACCATGGGATTTGTTGAATATCGTAGAAATCTCTGTTGTAGTTGTTCGGCCGGATGATATTCTCCGGCGGTGTCCATCCGAGAATCCTGGATATGGGGTACGGCGGTAGCAACCTGGATATCAGCGGGAGAGTAGGCGGTGAGTGCCTGGTAGATTCCAGGAGCCACTGGTTGATAAACTGATCGATATTGAAATTCCGTTCGTGAGCTACGTAGACGAAAAGATTAGTAACCTGCCTTACCGTGGATAGATTGATGAACACTCACTCGTGCCGTGGATCACAGATGCAGGAAGGTGGGCAAGGTCTATCCCTGGAAGCCCTCCCGTCGCCTCGCCTTCTGGAAAATCGTTGTGATCGCCGTGATTACCAGTAGGGGCTGCTTCCATCACCAGAAGCGGATCATAGTCGAACGCCCGGTAGAAATCGTTGAAGTCGACATCCGTGAGTTGCGCGGTAGCTTCGCGCGTCCGCGGACGGTCGATGTGCTCTTCGTAATAGTCATCGTCATGATCCACATAAAACTTTTGCGTATCGTCGGGGTCCTCCTCATGGTCGGAGATGCTAAACCCGTCTCGCGGCATTGGTGACTCGTAGTCCATAATCAAATCGCCCACATCGTCCTCGTCGCTTTCTTCGGGAATGGTAGAAAAGTGGTGTTCGAGGGCTGGATCGTTGGCCAGGATATTGTCCATGGTCATTCTGCCATCGGCCATGTATGGTCCGATGGGCACTCCACCTTGATGACCCAGAACATCAGTTGTTTCTGAATCAGACATATACAGATCCGCTGGCGGGGACGACGAGCGGCCGACTGATGCTGCTCGAACGTGCCTCCCCTCTCCTCGAAGATGCTCTTCCCGTCCGATGACGGCGTTAACAACTTCTGTGACGGCGAGAGCATTCGAGTCATTGTCGAAAGCGTTCGGGTATTGAGATACAGCAGTGAAGGCGGAGATACCCGCATCGCTCGAACCCAGGTCATTTGTTGGAGTCAAGCCGACATCGTGAGATTCTGATATTGTTGCTACTATCGGAAACTCGTCAACATCCGTGCGCAAAGCAGCATGCTCGTCGCCTTCCCTGGACATCTCGTCGGAGTCCTGGTCATCATAAGAGGAGGCCTGTCCGAACGACATATCCACAGGTCGCAGTCGTGATGGCCGAGGCGCATCACATGACGAGGCGTGGGATGTCCGGTTACGATAACGGGGATGCGTAGGATGCTCGGAAGGCGACGTGAAAAAATAAGACGGCGATGACGATGCTGACGCTGTAAATGCAAAGTCACTTGGACCGGGCATCCCTTGGTTGTACACAAGTTGCTTCTTCCCGAGACGCAGGCTGGCGCAAGCCACGGAGGGATAATCGAGCCAGGTCGCAGCCGATAAAGCCGAGAGATCGCAGAGAGTATTATTCCAAATTGAGACTGATAGGCACCAAACCGCACCAAGCGTTGTACAGGCGGAGAGATAACCGTCCACGTTGTTCCTTGTCGGGGATCAGGGATTATGGCGCCTCTGCTCTGTAATCGCCAGTCACCCCGCAGCTAGTCTCCCTCCACCCCCACAGTGCGGCGAGAAGAAGGCTGTCCGATATCGAGCTAGGGGGAAGAAATTGAGATTCCGACCGAGTCAAAACCAAGTGCTCAACGATATGTGGCTTGCTAGTTGTGCGGAAGCGTCGAGTCGCGATGATAAATCAAGTCGCATAGCACCCGTAACGAGGGAGATGATTGATCTCAAAATGGTGAGGGGCGGTGTCGCAGTATGTATGTGGGTATGTACGTAAAAGGCAATAGTCGACGCTCAGCCCGTAAGCATGAGTAATGTCATAAGACACGGAAACCGAAGGCAACCGGTGGATAAATAATGAGACAACGGCTGTTATGCCTTGTTCTGGTTAGTGGCGTCTTGATGACTGCACAGGTTTAACGTAATGAGAGAGGATGATGTTAAAAGTGCTTGCAGACAAGAAATCAGCACCAAGGTTCAAATGTGGGTAGGAATGGCGCACTTCAGCATGGCCGGCGTGTTGGGCACAAGAACGTGCATGACCCGGATGTATCTAATAAGATAGTGGTCGATCTGAGCGTCAGAGGCGGGTGACGATCAAGACACTACGTACAACATAGAACGGACATTTAAGCTGGCAGCGAGATGGCAGGAAGAGATTGATGAAACAAAACGATGAATAAGGGGGTTCCGGTTGAGGCAGTTCAAATTATAAACGAGGACATCAGTTGAGCGACGAGGCTAAATGAAGAGGGGAGGAGGTGGATGACAAAGGAGAGTCTTAGTCAGTGCCAAAGTACTCCATACTTAAGTTAGTTACTAGCAATCCTCTGGACTCAAAGTTGTGCCTGGATAGTTTTAGATAACTGCTTATAACTCAGTGAGCATCGACCGCCTCGTTCAGTTAATTATGTCAGCAAAGAAAAAGAAGAGAAAATCACTTACAGTTGAGAATATGGCAAGTCCATCTAAGAGGTCTCTTAAGGTATTTCCGAGCCCATCACAACAGGCATTGGCATCGGTAATAGGTACAGCGTCAAATCCAGCTCTATAATATCATGACGATAGGATGTCTTGGTGAAGAAAATTTAATTACATGCAGCATGGCCATAGTGAAGAGTTCTATGAACAAGCAAGCTCGAAGCGCCACATGGCAATAGGAGAAGAAATACATACACTTCAAAGATCGATCAAAAATCGATCAAGGGCTTGACAGATATTATATGACATGCTCGAGACGCCGCTCCAAAATAAAGTAACATATTACACAAATCTTTTGTCATGATAATTATCCAATATATCGCAACGAAATCAATAGTCCGAGTACGGCTCATATTGTGCCGGATACCCTCCGCCAAGCGCAGGTTGTGCCCATCCACTCTGCATTTTCAGTCGGCGATCTAGTGAAAAGTTAGCCGGTGTCATCATTCATAGGGAGTCGAATGCATCATACCTCTTTCAAAGTCTCGCCAACGCTTCATTGTGATCTTGCTGCTATCGAACTCTCCCTCCCCGGCTTCATGGCCCTTGTCCTGTTCTCCCGCCGTCTTACGAGTGTCTCCCCAGCTGAAGTCGTCAAACTTCCAGTAGGCATACGTCGGAAGGACAAAGTTCCAGATGGGTAGTGAAATGAGATAGATAAACATCCACAACACGTAAACCAGGCGATGCGCAGTCACGACGATGAGCACACCCGGCAGACCCAGGATGAGCGCGAGTAGTATCAGAGGGATGATTTGAACCGGTTTCTTGATGATGGAAATGATGACGACATAGAATGTAAATGCGATGGCTGCTGGAAGGACAAGAGTGCCGACCAACTCGATGAAGATGACAAACTGCATACTGAAGCAGAATGTACCGCAAAGATCCCGGACGAGCACGAGTTCCATGAGGTTGTGGACAGTACTGTTAATCCAGCGACGCCGCTGAGAGAGAAGCACCATGAACTTGTCTGGCACCACGGTCTTACACACAGCCTGGGGCACAAAGATCTGCTTCCGCTTGGGGAAAGTTCGTAGCATCAGAGTTGACAGGTAACGATCTTCACCCAGAAGAAGCAGGTTCTTTTTGTGCAAAGTGTCCACTACGTTCTCAGAGTAGTGTTCCACCACATCGGGATTGGCAAGGATGGGGACCCAATAATTCTGGCCTCCCTTGGGCGCCTTGATGCGGTACATACAGAAACAGCCAGGCAGACAGGTCACACCACCAAAAACCGACTCGAAAGCCTTGGACTGATGATGCGAAATGAAGTATCTGCAAGTTTTATTAGAGAGGGGAAAAAAAAAAAAAACTCTAAGGACGACAAATGTAACAAGGAAAGAAGGGAAACACATACTCGAAGACCTGGATCATTGTCACCCAGCTGTCTGTCTTGTTGGCGATCTTGGTCTCGCCGCACAAGCCCATGACATCTGGATCTTTCACCATGGCAGAAATCATATGAGTCAAGCTGTCGGGGAAAACTTTAGTATCTGCGTCAACCATGAGGACGACTTCATAAAAGTCTGGCGGTATCCCGGTCACATTCCAGAGCCCGTTAAACATTTCATACTCCAATTCTGTCATTCTCTCGTCGAACATGACCTTTTGCAGGAAAGACATGAGAATAATTTGACTGTCTCTCTTGCCCCTATTTCCAGGCTTTGCCTGAGTTGCCTCAGCCGGTGTACCGCACTTCACGATGATCATCATGGGTACACGCTGCTGCTTCTCCGGGGGAATGACGGAGGTCTCGCCGTAGTCGTAGAACCCGGAATACACTTTCGCCATGTTGTGACGCTTGGAACCGGTGGCAACGGCCACATAGGAGAATGCCTCAACCTCATCCGTGGGAATGACGGGATCTCGCATCATGCGAAGGACAATTTCCGGCGTGGAGTATTCTTCACCCTTACCCTTGATCATACCATCGCAAATAACGATGATAGTCTTGTGGCTGTTAGGGTAATCGGTCATGGCAATAGAGTCCAGCGTAGTGCGGATACCCTCTTCGCCTTCAGAGTAGCAAGTGACCAAACACAGGGCGTGAGCAAGAGGAAACCCGTACGGCTGCCATTCAGGGGGAGGTTGCGGGACAACCGCTTCGTGGATGTAAGCAGATGACCCGAGGACATCGGACTCCGCCCCGACGACGAGGCTGGTACCACTCGCAGTGGGGTTCAGACGCGATGGCTCTAGATGCAATGAGCCACCACTGCTGTTGTGGCTCTGTTTGTACATGGAACCGGCAGTGCTTGGGAGTAGCCGGGAGGTCGAGTTCTGACTGGCCATCGTAACATACTGAGGCCTTTGCTTGCCTCCATTGCTCACAGTATAGGGACTGGAGAATCGTGATGTGGTTGGTAAGAAACTGGCTCGTTTATTAGGACGGTCAGGCAAGTGTTGGTCTGCAAGGCGAGGACCAGGCCGATAGATGTCATTAGACCAGTCCTCAATTTCCTGCTTGCGGGTTTTCGAATCGGCTCCCATGCTGGTCTTCGAAGCCGCATACCGAGGGGAGAGGAACCACTGGAAGAACAAGGCAAAAACGAATTTGACGGCGACAATCGATAGGATGAATATCAAGGACACGTAGAGAACGACCTTTGACGCGATACAACCAACTGTGTCTGTATCAATAGTACCGACCTTGATGATCTGTGACAAGCACTTTCCAATCCTCTTATCTTCGCCCGTTTGGAGGTAGTAAGTCAAGTCAACGCCGCGCACATCCGGATTCGTGCGAAGTTCAGTAAATTTAGCCGGGATGTTGAGCTGAGATTCATCGAGCCAGTTCAGAAGGTCAAAGTCCAGGACGTTTCCTGAGTAAACCGCAAGATTTCGACTCTTATTCCGTGTATCAGCCCATGTGAAGTACACATCGCCTGAGCTCCGCAGGCTGTAGAATGCCTTCCGAGCGGCTCCCGAAGTATGGCAGCCCCAGCCATTATAGTACGGTGAGGTGAAGTTCGGCTTCGAGGAGCCGTCTTGATTGAAAGCCGTACAGGGGAAGTACCAGGCGAGATCTCCGTCTGAATTCGAAGGGATATCTGATCCCGGTTTCAAGGTGATGAGATCTTTGCAGGCGCCGTTGACCTGCTGGAAAAAGAAACTTCCGTCCTGGCCCCCATACTTGTGAGGTAAGTCATAGAGAACGTTAGAGTCAGCCGGAATACCCGCAGCCGCTGGATGCTTCGACTTAGACAGATCGTAAGCCTCCCCATGAAAGATCATGTACCCACGGTCGACCTGGTTGATCTTCAACCGTAATGGAGGCGCCGAACAGACAGTTGCAGTGAAACCAAAGGTGAGGAAACCGACAAATGCTGCGATCAGTAGAATGAGACTGATAAGACCGATCTTCTCACGCCAGGCTTCTCGCTGGGCCTTCTGCGGCATCCCAAAACATTTCAGGATGAAGTTGGGTGCCCAAAAAGTGATGATTGCACAATAAGCACTCCAGGGGCTCGGCGGACGAACTTGCTCCATGGCCTTCTGCCGTCGCTTTTCCTCTGTAGCTGCCTTTCTCGAGAGTTTTCGGGACTTCTTCCTCTTCGGCCGATGACGGCTCGGCGCCCGCTCCATGGGCTTGTTGATATTTCCGTGCGTAGCAAAATCACCGTCCCTGCCTCTGTGCTCTGTACTTTGCGAACTGTCTCTGTTGAGCTCATCGCCTTCGATCAGCGGTTCATTTCCGGTTGTTGACGGGTATACTGGCATATTTTGAGACTTTTGACGATAGTGGTAGTTGGGATGGTTCTCGTCGATGCGACTGCGCTCCGGCCTCACTTGGCTCTTCTTGTGCCCACCAGGTTCGAGTCTCTCTTCGTCCATATCCCTAGTTTTTCTGGAGCTGTGCGAATGGCGGCGATGGTGGTGTCGATGTGGGCTGGACAGTGTCTCGTTGTTGTCGCCCGACTCGATATCCCGACGTCGTCTGCGCGAAGTGTCTCGGAACGCCTGCGTTTCCTCTCGCCGCGGGGAGACCTTTCCCGGCCTCTGGGGCAAAGACATGACGCTTCTATGGATCCAGAAAGACCTTGTCAGTGACCCTGGCCGGTATCCATCGAGATCTGACAGAACCGAGTTGGAAAATGCTGTGTCAAAGGCACTCACCTTTAGGGACTGCCGAGCATGAATGCACTTGAAATTCTCAAATATATCGCAGTAGTTGAGTGTATTTCAGGGGTCTGAAGTTGTAAGATGTGGGAAACTGCCGGAATCGTGATATATCCGTGGCGCGCTGATTCGCAATGTCCTCCTTTCTGTTGAATACTATAAGCGACTACCCGAGATCGTACAATAACTCAAAGCGAATAATCCAACAAAGAAGTCGAACGTTGTCAACGGTCGTGTTTGTCGTGCGAGCGAGGGCTGAGGATAATCGGTGCTGACAGAAAGCGGGAGAATTGACCCGATCAAAAGTCCTCCGTATTATTCAAGCGAGTGGCTGAAGCCGGTCAAGACAGCATATTGAGGACCGCAGTCGAGAGCGAAGATGGAAGTATGTAGCGTAAAGAATGAAGCGGAAATTTGGGAAGAAAGCGCCCCGTGCTGAAAAGAGATTACTGGAAAGGTTTGGACGGTTGGACTATGGGAGGACAGCGATGGCAGGCGATCGAAGATGGTGCGGTGCGGAGCAGGCTGGCCAGACCAAGAAGGGGTAAAGAAAAATACGGCCGACCACTACCACGGAGAGGACTTACTTACACCATGGTACACTACCTAGGTACTAAAAGGGAAAATAGGAGTGCATAAGGTACGCTGGAAACTGGAGCAACCTTAATTATTTGTAGAAGGTGAAGCGCTTTCATTTGTGGGTATGCGACTGTTTTCTGTTCTGTATAATCCATACTGCAATAGATATTCTCCCTTGCCTGCTTACTCAACGGGCATCAAGGAATCGACCTTGAGATTGCGACCTGTGTTATATTATTCTTCAAGACCCAACCAAAACAAGCGTCTTTCACCCGCAGTCAATCAGAAGATTCAGCGAAATGAACAGTCATAAAATGATCAAAAAAGTCATGCTGGAGTTTTCTACCTGCTACTTCTGTATCAAGGACACCAGAACAGGGGCTAGAGTCAGTAGTGCTGCGACCTTAGCAGGCTTCTCCAATTATTGTACACAAATAAGAGCCATGTGCTCCGTCGCTAGGGGCAATCTGTTATTACTAAGCCTCCTTTAGGTTTAGTGAGTCTAATGGTCTGCTAAGGGTCAACTTACCATAGCGCTTATTGGTTCTGTCATTGGAGGTAATATAATCTAGCCATATTTGGGATAGCGTAAAGGTATCAAACCAATCATACAAAGGCCGGTCAATTTGAGTTTCCCTGGTCCTTGCTCCTCAAATGATCCGAAAATTGAAATTTCTAAGGGTCCCAGTGCACTGAAGCATGAGTCGAGTACGGAGTTGATCCTGGACTTTGCTGGAGACGCCTTTTGTCTCTGTAGTTCATTGCTGAGACATCCTCCACCACGCACAGAAAGTATTGGAAGGAGACAACATCAATGCTCCATGCGTCAGACACGTTGTCTGAGACATTGACCTTATGCATGTAAAACTGTACTGAACTCCTACTGGTGCATCTAAAGACACCTCAATGGGAGTATTCTATTTTCGGATACACCACAGAGTTAGAACAGCCCAGCGTGAGCTTGTCGGCTCATCTATGCTAAAGAACCATTGTCACACTGATAACAATTTTGTCAAAGCCAGCGGATAAATTTTTCAATGCAAATTCAAGTAGGAAGTCATAATAAATGCCCGCGCAGTAAATAAGAGATAGAATAGATTCCTTTACCATATGGCTCGGCCTGGGTTCCGAACCATGCCCATGTTCGCTGGAGTATTTGCCAGATCTCAATCCATCACATCATTGAGAACTTGACTTGGTTGATTGTTACACATTACATGCTATCAACGTATTGCTATTCATGTATGATTATCGCAGAATTTAATCTGCTATGTGGCTAATAGTATTCCAATGATAGGTAAAGCCTAGACACTGTTCAGCCTGTACGGAGTACCTTTCTGAGAACCATTGTCTCCCTTACATATTCCTGTTATCTACGCCTAACTCAGGGGCCTTGTGGCGGTGCTACAGCTTGGTATTTACTCCGTATAAAGGACGGATTTGTTTCCACATACAGAACATTTCAATGGTCTGTATTGATCTAAAGTCTACTCCATATAACTAGCTATCTCCTGTCATTTGAATAATCCTCAGGACTCAAGACTTTACCAAACGCTCAGGGTTCTCATGGGTCTATGGATCATATCAGAATATGATCTAAGGTTTATAAAGAGCTCATATGCAGTGTATCGATCCTGCAGTCGTTAGTACTGAGTAGCGCCATGAGATCGATTGACTTGACTCTCTACTCACCAATAGCAAGTATGGCTCCCAGAAACTTGGACGTTGACACTTGCATTACAGATCTTCACGGCTGCCCGACGCTTTTATTGCTCAATGTCTTCGGAATATCAAATGTGGAGAACTCGGGTCCGTGGTTCAGCACTGAGAACCCGACACAACGCGGTGAGTCCAATGCCATGTATATGATACTGATCATATATTCTGCGGTACCATGCTCCACACTTACGCTGTGCAAGTAGACGGCAATGCATTGATATGTAGGAGTAAATTGACTATTATATATATATATATATATATAGGTCTCTCTCATCTCTACCTGGACGCATCGCACGTAAGCGGTACTGACTAAAACGAGAGTACTGTTATCGTATTCTTTGACTTAGGTCCTTCAGCTTTCCAGAGACACATCACCGGAATCTCACTTTGGGCACTTTTAAGCGATGCTAAGACCAATGTCCTTTTCGGTAAGAATGTCTGGAGGGTCCACTTACGCCAAAGTGTAGGAGATGACAAGGCTGAGGCTGAAATACGGGGCGGCTGAGAATACGGTGAGGATGTCTATTTCCACCTCACCCTCGCAGTATTTTTGCAACTTCTGGTGAGGAAGGTAAGTGAGAAAAAGCCTCGCTGTGGGAGAGTATTTCTGAACTGTATATACGGGCGGGATCAAGACCAGGATCATTAAACCTTCGATTTGCTCCGCGAATATTGTATGGGGAAGGACTTGGCAACGATTGGAGCATCGTCATTATGAAAGCTCCACGCCGCAGGCTGTCTGTATATTAATTTGGGTATGGACTGATGAACCGCATTCTAACGAGTTGGCTAGGTTCACTTAGGCTGGAATCCAATATCTTCCATGTCTTTTTATGCTTGTCCTTTTCTCCAGATAGATCTCCAGTTGTTCTTATGTGAAATGACTTGATTAATGCGATCGCCAAGATCGACTTTGCGCATGGGGACCCCATCATTCCTTGCTTTTTTAAGTGCCTAGCAAGTTGTAATCTGCAGTTAAACAAGATCAAAAATATGGTGTACTCTCAAGTGCGCAACTCTGTACAACCTTTTGACGTTGCTGTTTCATCATACCCTGATTGCCCTAGACACAACAAATGAAGCCATGGAAGACCCCTTAGTTGTCCAGTCGGGCGGATGTCAAGAAGGTTCAACACTATTGGCTGGACTGTGATAATCATTGAACTTTGTAGGATTACCTCCAATCGGCATGGCATACTGCGTACTCCGTACGGAGCCACTGCCACCAGAGAGACAGCTGTCTTTTTAAGTAGTACATTATTTATCGATATGTCACTACTTATTTAGAAACTAATACCATGATATAATACAGGTTATTCAACCGATACTATTGTAGCCTAAAGTCTTCGGCTTCAGGCTTATGTTCTCCGTAAGCGACGGAGGAATATTTGCATTTCAATCTAGTCTAATCCTGTTAGCGCTCTGTAATAATAATTAATAATAATACTGCTATCCCTTTCAAACAATAATTCTCAGACCCTTAATCCAAAAACAAAAACTAGCATTCAAATGTTTCTGGGATATTTAACGGGTCCAGTGATTTTTACACCACCTTCGATCTGTTTCCAGCCAAAGCAAGATGAAAAAGAAGATGATAGAAGGAGAAAGACAAGCTCAAGCTTACACAGTAGAGAGGGAGAAAAATACCACGATCCCACATGACCATTTCCACTGTGCCTCAGGTGGGGGTTTCATGACTCTTTTCTGCTGCTTTCTTTGAACCAAATAATACTTCTGTCTGCCTAAGATAGGTACCGTCCACTGGTAAATGTAATACCCAGAACAATACGGGGCGGAACCGGTCTAAAGCCGCAGCTAATGATCAGACTAGAGCCATTTATGGAGTTGGACTCTTCATATTCGCCCACTTGGTGCATCTCTCTGAGAGTCTCCTCTTCTCCAAAAAAAAAAAGAGTAGAGAATCCCTCGCTCGATCAGGCAATTGAGATTTTCACTTGGCTTTCTGGCTTCAACTTTAGACTACACTCTCGGATTTGCATCTTCACCTCATCCGCGCTGTATCCTGAGACAAATATACGGAAATCCAACCATCCAGCCTCTCCCTGCTGTTGACAGGTTCGGAGTACTTACTACTACTGTGAGGCAGTGGACCCAACCCCGAGTCCCCTCCAGTTGACCCTTTACTTCTCCACGATCCTGGTTTCATCCCCAGGGCACAGTACAGATCTTCTCTTCACTCGGTCGCTATCACTGCAGTTCGCGCCATATTGTACGCAATCATAAGTCCGACCATCTTTCAACGATTACTGCACATTCGCTTGACCAAGTCTCGATGCCGTCGGATCTCTAAGCCCCCTCCATCTTCAATCACCCCTCGCTCCAGATCAATTTGACAGTCTTTTGAACACACGGCAATACAGGAATCCTGTCTCCTGTCGTTGCCGCCACATAATCTGTCTCTCAGGGAAAAATGGCAAGCTCAATAGCAGGCGAATACCCTCAACCGATATCGTCCCCTCCCCCGGTCTATCTTCGATCATCTCCCCCGCTTTCGCCGTCTCAGAGTCAATCAACCCCCAGGTCGATACCCCAACAGCGCGCCACTCAACACATTGCACGGAAGGCATTGCCCGGCTCTCGATCTGAAAATGAATATCCCCCAGTTCCGCCGGTCTATATTCACGAAGACATGAATTTGCCGCAATCGTCCAACATGGCACACGAAGGTACTCGAAACGGTCATGTCGGGAATTCTATTCCCACCACTGCTTTAGCCAATATGTCGCTTGAGGATCAATCGCAGAATCCCCAGAACAGCAATGGGGCGTTTCCACCACGCCGAGACTCTTACGCCCCTCCACCGGCCCCAGGATCGAGGAAAGCCGGGCATACGCCAGCTAGCAGCGGTTCCTGGTCTGTCATAGACAACCAGCTCAAAGACGAGACGAATGGTCCTATCCAGCCTTCTTCAGACCTTGCAGCTCCCAGTGGTAGCCAGAACAACTCCTCCCGGGGCAGCTTGGACAGTGAGGCTCGGCCCGAGAACTTCGAGCCCTTGCACTATCATCACCAGCCTTATCGTAACTCCAAGGTCGCGCTCAAGTCGCCATCTGGTGCCACTTCGGCCGAGAATCTGTCCGGCTCCAACGGACATCTCTCAGCTAGACGGCATGGTATACCACGGCCAAACTCGACATACTCGTTCGTCTCGGACATGGGAGGCGATGGCCGCAACTTGTCGCCCGGTGCTTCTCCCTACCTTCATGCACGCACTTCACCGAGGAACTCCTCGTCCCCCGATGTCCGCCCACTTTCTTTTGTCGATCTCCTCAACACCTCCTATCCTCAGCCAGGGCCGACCCCCGGGCAACTGGACAACTCCCATCTGAAATCCTGGGTGGGCAACAATGCCTCCTTGCTCAGCCACAAACAGACCTTTGATATGTATCTTGCCAATGTGAAGAAAACGGACGACCCCGCGGTACAGTACGAGTTCGCCGTGTTTATGGTCAACGCGATGTTGGAAATGCCGCCGGACGATCATGAAGCACGCAAGGACGTAGTGTATGGCCGAAAAGCGGCGGGAATCACTCGTGAAAGTCTCCTCAAGGAAGCCAAGTCGATCTTTCAACGACTGGCCGACCGTAGCTATCCGTTTGCGCAGTACTACTTGGCGGATGGATATGCATCCGGACTCTTCAGCAAGGGCAAGGAAGATTATGACCGAGCATTCCCCCTGTTCTTAGCCGCGAGCAAGCATGGTCACGTCGAGGCATGCTATCGTACCGCCCTCTGTTATGAATTCGGTTGGGGAACCAGGGTAGAAGCGGCTAGAGCACAACAGTTCTACCGCCAAGCTGCCTCAAAGAATCATCCTGGGGCCATGCTCCGCATGGCCAAGGCCTGTCTGGCGGGCGACATGGGCCTAGGCAAACGGTATCGGGAAGGCATCAAATGGTTGAAGCGAGCGGCGGAATCCTCCGACGCCCAGTACAACTCTGCGCCTTACGAACTCGGTCTCCTCCACGAAACGGGATTCGGCGATGATGTCTTTCCTGATCCCGCCTACGCAGCTCAGCTATTCACCAAGTCGGCGGATCTGGGCCATGCTGAGGCGAGCTATCGGCTTGGAGATGCGTATGAGCATGGCAAGTTGGCCTGTCCTCGAGACCCTGCATTGAGCATCCACTTCTATACCAATGCCGCACAAAGCGGGCATGTCTTGGCGATGATGGCCTTGTGCGCTTGGTACCTGGTAGGCGCGGAGCCCGTTCTGGAGAAGGACGAAGGCGAGGCCTATGAGTGGGCCAAGCGAGCTGCAGAACTCGGTATGTGCACACACGGACTCGACCGGTTAATTGCTAACTCTCTACATAGGACTGGCGAAAGCGCAATATGCTGTCGGATACTTTACAGAGATGGGCATTGGCTGCCGTCGTGATCCATTAGAGGCCAACGTCTGGTACGTGAGAGCGGCGGATCAGGGCGACGAACGCGCAAAGCACCGGATTGCCACGATTCGAGCTGCCGCCGAGGGCAGGAGCCCTGCGCAGAATGGAAAAGAAGGGCAAAAAGAGAAACAGAAGTCTCTAGGTGCGTTCAACGACCCTTCGTGCTACCTCGAGCTAATCCATGGAACAGATGCCGGAAAGTCTGGCAAATCTAAACGTTTCACTATTTTCTAAAGAAATCATGACGATCAGTATTCACGACAAGCCTTACCGATCAGTCTACTCTCAAATGTCTATCTATATGCTCCATATCACTTGGGATTAATACATAATGCGGATTCTACATACACATTTCTTCGACCCTGACTGCCGCCCGAGGTTCTGTCAAGGGTTACAGCGTTTAGCGCGCATCGATACAGCTATGTTGTGGGGTTTCCCTTTTTCTGCTCTGGCAGCCGAACACTTGTTTGAACCACGCACTTATCGAACAATCATTGCATCCTATCAGTCATTGGTTATTCATGTACCACGAACCATCCTTGAGACTTCCAGTAGCGGATGAGCTCTACCGTCATTCTATATCTCTTGCAAGCATTTTGTCGCCATCGATCTTTACTTTCCCTCATTCATCGCTGGTGCTTCATTTTCGGCGCATGGCAATGCTGTACAGTTAATTAGCGGGCTTCATTGGGCGTTTGAACATTGCGCATGATGCTTGATCACTTTGTTGAACCATTCGACAAGTCATAAACCTGGAGGTCTTTGAGATGTTTGTTAGGCAGGTATTGAGGATGTGCAATGCTAATTTGGGAATCGGCAGTACACTAGTCGGTTGGAGCTATACGTAGTGTAGGCGACGAGCTGGAGTATTGAGTGCAACGAAACCCCCTGGTCAGTGCCAGTACTCGATATGATGTCATTATGGACATGCTGTGACTTATGATCGTGGCGTTTCTCTTAGATGAAGATGCACCATTCACTCAGCTAGACCGATATGCAAAGAGTCAGGCATTCGCAATGCAGCATTTTCAGGACTACCTATGATCTTGTAGATACGAGTCAGATTCTCCTTCGTACAACGAGCTACTATCCCTGCCGTCATTGTGCCTGCATCAGAGCAAGCATGCTGTATGTCTACGCAACAGAGCGGATCCACGAGGAGTATTCGTCAGTCCTCAGAATCATGCTCGAGCATATGATGTGGCCTATTGCCATCCAGATATGAACAGCGTAGTCTACTTGATACCTCCGAGTAAGGTAGGGTATACCAGCAGCCATGCAATAATAACAATCCAACCTTCAGGCTACATGATTCATTCCCCTGGATATAGACTACTCCTGCCATTCGTCCTTTGTATGGGGAACCCAGTATCCCTCTCATGTCATCGACAGCTAACAGGTAGCACACAATACCCACAGCCAGCGCCCCGACGTCCAATAACAAGGTGTACGGACGCCGTCCTGCAGATCACACTGATCACTGATCAACAGGCGTAACAGCCGATCCCGCTGATTGTGTTTCAGGTTGCTTGCTTTGTTTCCAAAAATACCGAGCACAGGGTGAGAGACAGGCATAGAGACAGCCCAGGCTTGCCTCCCTATGGAGTAAGGAAGGTACCGTATGCAGGCTCATTGTCGGACCAGCCCGACCTCCTGATTTTCTCTCGGCTCTTGGTCAAGGTGTGACAGGGGAGGTACATAACCTGCTGCTCTGCTCAGCCTCCCACGTTCTTCTGTTTTGAGTTCTACTTCCGGACAGTTGACTGCTGTAGAGTGTTTTGTAGACTCGTGCGTCGATCGGATTCATTCAAAAGGTACGTTCGTTGACCCTGTCGTGGATACTCCCTTCCCTCCTGCCCCTTCACGTCCTGCCAGCAGCCACAGCCAGCCTGCTAGATAGCATTTGGTTTACAAGGGGCGCAAAAGACAATCACCTTAATCACAACCATCGTTGGTAAAAGCTACCTATCAAGGGATACCTTACAATCTGACAAGTCACGCAACACAGATTCCACGACCACCACCACAACCACCACGATCATCGGTCATCGATCACCCACTTTACCGAGAACCTCCGTACCGTTACCTATCATCGACTTCCCTTCAGTATACGGCGAAGCTGTTCAGCGTCCAAAATGCGTCTCCTCTCGCTTACCCTCCTCCTCTCCGCCGCCGCGGCGCTGCCTTCCGCTGAGAAGTCCTGCTCGGGCGTAAGTTCTACCTCTCTCACATATGTCCCTCACATTCTCATCCTCTCATCTCATCCCGACAACGAACCAACTTGCATTACTTGCGCACGCCAGGCTAACTATTGACCGAAAAAAAAAAAAAGGTCGGCTTCCCCTGCGGCAACGCGACCGTAAACGCCTACGACTGCTGTGTCCCTCTCGTCTGTGCCCCGGGCGCGGTAAGTCAAGTCCAGGTCCCCTCTCTCTGCCTCATGCGTCGCGGCATCACCGGATGAAAGATGAAGCTGATGGACCGGAACCGAGTTAGCAACCTGTTTGCCAGCAGCCTCCTCGTCCTCTTCCGCTTCCATATCGCAGAAACAAGAACTGAAAAGGATAAGGCCGAGGTGTGGGTTTTTATTTCGTCAGTGCAGTCGCTATTAGAGGGTGGATACTCGATACCATGAGGGGCAGTTTGGATATGGGTTCCTACTTCTTGTACTTGTAGATTAAGCTTGTTGGTAATGCAGTGGTTATCCAGCTGTTGCGTTTTTTGTTTACAGTTGCCTAGGGCGGGGTACTGGCGGATCTAAGGCAGTACTCCCGTTTCGAAGGATCACTAAATCTGGAAATAGTCATGCGGATGGATGTGACTGATCGCGGCTACAGTTACGTTAAGTTGGGCAGGAGATACAAATTAGTATGAATTGCATATACAAGACAATACACAAAGAAACAGTCGGTTGGCCCAGGGGGTAGACATGAAATAAAAAGTTAATATCTACTACGGGAACTTGGAGGTACATTGAGAATGGTATAAGGTGGAAACTGTCGTCGAACACACAAAAAAATGAAAGGATATATCCTGGGCCGACAGAAAATTGAGAATAACTCCAAACCTCCCTAGATTCTCTCAGAACGCAAGCTCAACCCGCGCTTTAGTTGAAGGTGTCGATGCAACCCCAGTAGCGCTCGACGCCGAACTGGCCGGGCTCCTTCCAGAGGTCATCAAAGTAGGAGAAGAAGACCGACTTGGAGCCGACTTCCTGGGCAATGGACTTGATGGCGATAGCCTGCTCGGAGGCACCGGGAACGGCCTTGCCGTTGGCGTTACCAGCGTGAGGCCAGCCGGTCTCCAGGTTGAGAACATCCTTGCCAGGGCAGATGCCCTCAAGGACCTTGATCTCCTGAGCAACGAACTTGCCGGCCTGGTCGGCGGAGACATCGGCGTTGAAGAAGGGGTGGATGTTGGCACCGACGATGTCGCAAACGCCGCACAGGGTGGAGCCGTGGGCCTGCCAGACGTTGATGGGCTCGGTGGTGGTGACCTTGCCAGTGTAGCCGGCCGCCTGGAAGGCGGACTTGGCAGAGGAGATGAAGCCGGCAAGGGTGGAAGCATCGCAATAGCCGTTCTGGATAGCCTCGTTACCGACGACGATCAGGCTGACGAGGTCCCACTGGGCCCACTTGGAGATAGCGGTAACCTGGTCCTGGGCACCGGAGACACCAGTGCTGCTGATGAAGACACCAATGATCATCTGGAGACCAGAAGTCCGGGCGGCCTCACCAATGTACTCCAAGCTGTTGCAGTCGGTCGAGTAGACACGGACGTGGGTGAAACCCTTGGACTTGAGTGTGGCGACCTCGGAGAGGACGGAGGACTTGTCCTTGCAGTCACCGCCCTTGGTGTAAGGAGTGTAGGTCATACCCATCTGGCCGCTGACGGCACCGGTGGAAGCAGGAGCTGTGCTGGAGCTGGAGGGGGCAGCAGAGCTGGTGGAAGGCACGGCGGTGGTGGTGGCAGGAACGGCAGTGGTGCTAGGGGCAGCAGGAGCAGAGGTGGGCTCGTTCTGGCCGGTGAAGGGGCAGACATAGGTGTAGTCGGTACGGGTGACGGTCACAGTCTGCTCAGGCTGAGTGTAGGTACCAGGAGTGATGACGGCGGGAGTGGGGTAGACAACAACGGTGCTGGTAGGGACGGTGGTGGTGGTGGGAGCGATGGTGTAGGTGCCAGGAGTGGGGCAGACGTAGGTGGTGGTCTTGATCACGCTGGTCACGGTGGTGCCAGAGGGCTCGACGGTGGCGTAGGGGCAGACGACAGTGGTCGCGGTCTCAACCACAGTGGTGACACCACCGTAGGTGTGAGTACCAGCGGGCAGCTCGGTAGTGGTAGCTCCGCACACGGTAGTTGTGTCGAAGACGGTCACAGTGGTGGCGGGAATGGTGTAGACACCAGTCGAGGGGAAGTTGGTGATGGCGGGAGTGGGCAGAGGGACCTTAGGGGTAGCAGGGCTCGAGCTGGCCGCGGGAGTGGAGGCACTGGCAACAATAGTAGCAGGGCTCGAGCTGGCCGCGGGAGTGGAGGCACTGGCAACAATAGTCACGGTGCTGGTGCTGGTCGAGTGCAAAGTGGTGACAGCCTCGGAAGTGACGGTGCTGGGAGTGGGAGTCGCAACGGGGATCACTAATTGACGTTAGCAGGGGCTCTCTGTAAGCGCTGTATCTTTTTTGACATGATCATATCAAACACCAGCTCGATCCGATTCGGTCGCAACTTCAGGAGACTTACGGGTAGGGGGACCCCAGACAGTGACGACCTCGGTGGTGCAGCCGCAGGTAGCATCAGCTTCGGCGACAGGAGCACGACGCTGGTGGAAAGAATCATGGCCGTGACGACGCATGTGCGCGACATCGGCCATGGCGGTACCCGCAAGAGCGGCCGCGGTGGCCAGAATAGCACCCCTCATGGTGAATAAGAATGTAAAGATATTGCAAGTTTCAAGGAATGCCCGCTGAACGAGTGAAGCGGTAGTGAATAAAGCGCTTTTGAAGGAGGGGCACGGTGGCCTCTTTTGATTTCTTGAGATGGAAGAGACTTGGGAGGAAGTTCAGGATAGAAAGGAGAGAAGAAGAAGAGAAGGAAGAAGGGAAAAGAGAGGGAGAAAAGAGGCGAGTAGGGGCGGACAGACAGACAGACTGACAGAGAGAGAGAGAGAAAGCTACTACGTTTGTTCGTTAGTTCTGGACCCAGGACCAGCACCCCAAAAGGGGCAAGTCGAAGGAAATTAGCGTACTCCGTACCTTAGCGCATACTGCAGCAGCAGCGGTGTAAGGCACTGCTCTGATCTGTTAGACTAGAATGAGCATATGCTGATTGGTAACAATAGGAGGGGGCGTTGCTGGGTGTCCCAGAGGGAGTTGACCAGTGGTTGTCCGTAGTCCGCACGGCTCGGATAGTTTGTCAGGGGTCAAAAAGAGGGACTTTCGCCGTGTCATTTTACGGAGTACTCCGTACACTTGAACCAGATCCAACTCTTCGATGGAGACGCAAGACTATGCTCTATTCAATTGAAGATCCTTTCATCTAGAACATTTCTCCAGTGTTCGATGGTGGTCTTTGGACTTTGAAGCAATAAAGAGACATCGCAGTGGCTGGTCTGTTCAGGAGACTCGTGCTTGGTGGTACTAAAGTTATGATTATTGTTTCAGCCCCCGTCCACCGCGTCTAGTCACTGTCACTGTAGTCAATTGTTGGTAGTATCATGCTGACTTGGCAATCTGCCTGTGATTGCATTCTTTAGGCCCACCAGCTCATATTACATAACTGGCCAACTTGCTGAACTCCTAGGAGAAAGGAAGAAAGGACCCGAGAGTTGTTCATCTTCAGGCAGCCTGGTTCCAGGCAAGGCACTCATCTCTGCTAATGCCGCCCTGTGGAGATTTCACTCGTTACCATGCAGAACTAGGCCCAGATAGGCATAATAGATCATCTGTGATCCTGCATCCTTGGTTTTCATTGGCGGTTGTTTGAGCTTTAATTTCCGGTCGTTCCACCCCCAATTTAAGTCGGGTTTGCTCATTTTTGTGTTGTTGAATACTATGTGGAAAGTTCCCTCAGCCACCGCTTTACCACCCTCTGTTGTTATTATTAACTGCACCATGAATAGATGAAACTCTGTCCTGCATCTAGTCCATAGGATTATCCTCAGAAGTCTGAATTAGGATAGATGCCTCATGAGCAGGATTTGCGGCTAATTGAGCAACGAGGCTATCTTTGCATACTATCACAATAGCTCCTCAGGCTAATGGCTTCTTGGCCAGCGATGCCCAGTTGCCCGACATAAACTTTCAATTCATCGGTTCGAGACCGTTACCTGAGCATCCGCCACCCTTTGGATATGCAGTGTCTATTTGGCAAGACGAACTCCTGCATTTATCAACCAAATGACTCCACGTCGAGTCTTCAACGTGGTCGCCGTTTGGGCGTCCAGCCAATCTCCATTTTATTAGCCTGTTGTCTCTTTGAGTTGTCTTACTATCTCTGATGATCGACATTTGGAAGATATACACTATCCTCATAGTCGCCAGGTACTTTCCGCTTTTAACAAGACATTTGAGCTGACTATGTCCAAACTCGGGGTCAGTACCCGATAGTCTTCATACCCAGGGAGTAGTGTCCGTAGCACAAATCTCAGATTGTGTGTGATGGACTGCTGGTGTGTCAGGTCCAAAGCTGGCTCGGGCTGAAGCCGACAGCCGAGACGTGGATTGCCATCTCACAAGTCCGACGCGCACGCTACCCTTGAAGGGATATGATCGTGGTCACGTTAGTCCTCGTTCTCTCCAGTACAACCCCTGGCTCGATATTCAGCCTTCCAGCTGCACTGACTCGGCAGCGGCACCAACTGAATACAGCCGCTACTATCATAATCCATAAGTTGACAGAACGGTCCTGGAGACTGCGGGGTGACATCCCAGAAATCCGACGCCCAGCAATTGCTTTCGGTTACCCCTGAAGGCTCGACCAACCAGCCTGCTCAAGCGCTTACTGCTCAGGGGGTGGTAGCGCTTGTCACTATCGGTTGACCGTGCATTTGAACAGTGGCTCACTAGCAGCTTCGTTGCTATTCGGAACTGTTACTCAAGTTTCTCTACCAAGTACGAATCAGCTTCTCTGCATATGAGACAAACAGTCACAATACCCGCCCACTAGCGGGCTTAGGGCTGTTGTCTAAGACAAGGTTTCAATAGAGCCTTTACGAGTCAGAAGGCCAGTCCCAAATAGGCATTTCACTACGTCGTGAACTCAGAGGTGGTGTCAAACTGTCCATGTTCTGTTGATGGCTCCTGAGCTTCGGCTATTGTGAAGAGAAACTTGCAGTGGTAATCGACCATCGGTGACTAACCGCGGACAATATAACTATGACGTGGTGAGAATACATTGATTTTCTACATCTTTATAACAGAAATGACTATACCCGATATATTCATGAACCTTTCGTTGCGGAATGATGCGAAGATGATGATAGAAATGTACTCCGTATCCTCCTTAAATACCGATGGGTTGTGTAAGAGCAAGAGGGGCCTTACGATCAGGGGCTTGCCTCACAACCCGTTAGCCTGCTCTCTGCTAGCTTGGACTATGTAGCAAAAAGCGGAACTGTCCTTCAACAATGGCCGGTTGGTGTAGTTGGTTATCACGTATCGTTAACACCGATAAGGTCGCCGGATCGAACCCGGCACTGGTCAGTTTTTTAACTTTTTCCTTCTTTTCATCTTAAGATCAATGTTTGCTCAATTGATGATATGATATCATTCATTGGGCCGCGCCTGGTAAGGTCTACCTCATTCGTGGATAGAGGGCGAAATTGAGTCTTGAGCTTGACGGACATTACCCATCCTTGAGCAGTACCTGAATGACATCAAATTCAACTACCTTGTGCGCGTCCGACCAACTAGTACATTTCCACGCACTCTGATAAAATGATGCTAATCCTGCGGCTCATAGATTGATGTCACAGTTTATCTGCATGTGTAAACGTCAATAGGGCCTTCACATACACAGGCAGTACTCAGATAGAAGACCCACCGAAGACTGCAGAGCAACGAGCATGGTGGTTATAAACAACATCGAGTATCGAAATTATCAGGAAGTCTGATTGGAGCTCAGTCGTCAAGGTACTTCGAATCTTGGATGTTGATGGATGGAATCATGGAAGACGTCAGCACATATGATGCAAGGCAGACAGAACAGAGAGCTAAAAGAATGATATGACATTGAGCAGCTAACTGGACACTATCTAGGGAGGAAGAAGCAGTATGCCTGGGGGATAGAAGGTCAGACAGGCCTGTACAATGTGTCTGAGCAGACAATGATGGTACTGGTCACATGACCATTTGTCTAATCATGTATAATTATGCGTCACTCTTTCTTCCTCAAGTTGAATACACATGGTTTTAGGCTACCTTGCTTTTCGAAGCCCTCCCATTCACAGCTTTCATCATTGTGAGAGCTAATATCTCGCCTACGCCGCTAGGTTAGGCTTAGCGGGCCACCCATCTCTGTAGATAGTTTCTCTCTCTCTCTCTCTCTCAGTAGATAGTTCGAATATCATGCTTTCGTCTTATTCCATTCTCTCTCAAGATCATGGCTCCTCGTACCAGAACGACCTGCTTTGATACTCGATTGCTCCGCGGCCTAGTAGGCACTACGGTCACCCACATATGACCTTGTCTCGGACGACGCGTCACCAGAATCTACCTCACGGTCGTGGGTCATCACAGAGAAACTCTCGGAGAGGGCAAGCCCTTTGACAGAACACGATGTCAGAATGGGCCGCGGGTCTTCTATGACTGTTGGCAAATTTCTGTGCCACCCTTGCAGAGGACCCGAAGCAGATAGCGTTCATGCGATCTACCAACAGATTCCTATCACTGGAACGGAGGACGCTGATAACGACACACTGGCTAGACAGGCCGTTCCTCATGGCGTGTGTGGTGAGCTGGAGTGCTTCAAACTATTGCAGAGTGGAGGCTGTAGCGCTGCTCCTCGCTTCCTTGGCCATGCAGAAAGAATACAAGGAGAGCACGAACTCCTTCCTGGCGGCTACGTTAGATACCTTGTGTGGGAAAAGGTCCCTGGTGAGCCTCTGACAGGGGAATTCTTCTGGAGCTTGGATTACACCGGACGCAAATACATCCGTTCTAAGTTCCGTGCCGCCTATAAGTAAGTCTATGCAAATCCTGGTACGCAGACAGCTAGACAGGATACTAACATAATGAAAAGACAGTTACTTAGTTGCGGCGCAGAACCAGGAGAGGCCAGAATATCGATGCTCATCTTTGATCAGTCCACAGGCAATCTGTACGTCAGGCATGGCATGCTATGTAATGTGTTGGAAATATATACTAACGGATCACAGTCGCATTTCGGGTTTCCGAAGGGGATGGCCAATTTTCGGTAAACCTGAATGGTCAAAGGCTCGTTACGTCGAGTTTGGACTAGCGAAGCCAAGCAAAGAGACAGACTGGTACCTTCACCCGGAAAAATGGGAGTGGTGAACTATCTTGCTGGCATGCAACGGGAAGAGATGCTGCTGTTGTTGAGTATGTAGATTGAGCAGCGAAGATATAATTTGGTCGAGAACTGTCGGATCTTGCTCCTAGTCAATATAAACTCGAAAATAAAAGCACATTGTAATAAGATTCCAGCTCCGTTGAACAGGAGATATTGAAGAATCATATAGTACGCCTAGGAGTCTAGAGCTCAAACCTTGGAGCAGAGAGCAACGAATAGCTTCTACTGCGGCAAACTACACCTGGAATATGACCGAGCCAGACCTCTATAGCCGCAGTCGAGGAGCGAGGTACATCTGCCCACAGCGTACAAACCAAGGTCAATTGCTTGTGTGTACGAATCCAAAACTCTAGATAGCCCAGACTTACTTGATTCCGAATACTAAACGAGTCATGAAATACTAAAGATTCATAATCCACCCCGGTGACCTGTTGTTGCCCGGCCCCTGTATGGACGCATTGACGCCCACGTAGAAGAAACATTGCTTCACAGAAACAACAGGGGGCTGTGTCTCGTGTCTATCGTAAGTGGTGGACGACATGATCACCGGAGAATACTCAACCCTCCATACGCCATTATTGTCCACGACCGGTCTCAAGAAGATGGAAAGAATTTCTGAAAACGGCCTTGGACGCCGTGTTCATCCCCAACCTCGACATTTCCATGCGTATATGGATCGCGGGCTTGAAGCGTGTAACCAAGAATTTGTCGACTCCAGGTACAGCCTGGCCATGGCTGGAGATCACCGGCAAAGTAGATATTGTGCAAAGCGATCGAAAGCGTAGGATGCTGGGACGGTATTAAGAGCTGGAGCGGCGGACTCAACAGCTTTCTTCACGTCGATCTTTGTTGGCATTCTGCAACCTTGTTGACGATGGTGACTATCAGCGATATACTGAGTTAGCAGACCACCCCGACACAAATCAGTGCTCTATTCATATAGTACGTACAAAAGTAATCGAGGGCTCGAGCGGGCTAAATTGCTGAAAAGCTAAGGCCAGGAAAAGAGGCGAATGTATGTTTCAGTCAAGAGGGACATGTGTTGACAAGTGAGAAAAAGAGAGTATCTCAGCGCGATTCCTCACCAGGAAGTCAAGCCATAAAACAATCGAATGGAAGTAATCGCCCACGATGACTGAATCATGCCGGCAATTTTCACCCATCTTAGCGCCATCAGTATCTTAGTTTATCCTAACACTTCAGCTGCCAGTATAGCTTCAAACCGACTCCTCTCTAGTCGGATTATGGACCGAGCTCTCACTACAAATAACCCTACCCGTCTGGTAGTATGCTCTATGCATCTCCAGCGTCTCTGCGCACCTTCACATTCTCGAGGTCCATCAAGGATGTCGCTTTCTCTGAGACCGTCGCAAGACTAGACCAACAAACCACAAGCAAGAGGGTTCAAGGTTTAGTTCTTGTTTCCTCTATCGCGAACTATAGAGATTAGCAAGAGACGTGTATTTTGACTGCTCTTAAGGCTGACTTTCTGTTCATTTCATAAGCGGCCTACTAGCTCCTTTCTTGATTGCAAGACATTAAGAAGTATCCGGCATGGGTTTGGAAGGCTGACTTCGAATCCCATTATGGGGATCGAGGTACCAGCTGGGAAACCCCTCGATAAATCTCAAGCTAAACCTGCCGAGAAGCCAGAAACCTCCAATCGGGAGGATAGGAGCTACGTCCATCTGAAAAACTCAGTCGCTATCCCAGTGAAAGAGTTCAAGCGGCCGGTCGTACCTTTTTGAAGCTGTTCCCCATAGAAGCCACTTTCCGCTGGGTCGAGCTCTTACTATCATCTTTGCGCTCTTGGTCTGATTTGCGGGGGGATTTAATCTGAAGTTGAAGTTTAGAGGCATCTACTACTCCGCTTTATATGCCGCATTCCTTTGGACTCATGATGGAGCCGCTGGAATGCAGCTCCTGCAGCTCTTAGGCTAACTTAGGGCTATTGTCGAGCAAGGCCCTGGGGCCGGGGCGCCGACCGCCTGCGATGGAAACAAAAACGATTTCTTGCAAGAAGGCCACGGTCCAATGTCTGATTGAAACGGAGCTGGACTCTTCTACAGAAAGCGACTAGAAGGAATGGCTATCCCGTAAATCTCCGACAGTTTCTCACTCGAATCGTATCTACGCTGCTCAATCCACATACTCAATACTAACAGCATCAGCTCTCGCGTCGCATGACAGCAGAATATATCTCACAAACCAACCAGAATCTCAACTAATGACATTATGAAAGAAACCATGGAATCCCAGAAATTATACAAGGCGAATCCTGACTTTCCACAGGCAAGCTCTACAGAGTACTAGCAAGACCTGGAAGATGGAAACATCCCTGGTCTAAGATCATGCCACCGCCTGTACGGCGACCACACCACCATCCTGGACCACGCCATCCTATCATGCCGTCGTCAATTGAATTCTGAATGATTTCTGTAATTTGGTTGGATGATGCTTTTCAGCCTCCGTAATTCACCCTACAGAAGCATCACGAACATGTGGGTATCGTCCATATCTCGATCCCGGCGTCAGGTAAGGTGATTCGGAAGCGCGATTGCCTTTGATATGGTTCAATCGCTTTCTTTGGGGGCTAGAAAGCCTTGAGGATATAAAGAGGGTGATCGGTGGGTGAAGCTGGATGTATATCATCAGCATCACGAGCATCCAGCGAACGCGAAAACGCATTGAAACTACAGCTGCAAGCTGCAAGCAGCGCATACAACATAACATATCAACCAAGTCAGACGCAGTCGTCGTGACAAAATGACGGAATCCTCCTCCTCTCGTCTCCAAAATGACTATGGAGCTGATCTATGGGTTCGCTCTGGCGCGGAACGTCGCGTATGTACTTCCTATCACAGATGTTCTCGTTGGCATGGGACTAACAAATGACTGGGCAGCACCCAACGGCTGGACGAGGGCTCTTTGCCGGCCTTCAGGACGTGAAGCACTATAATGTCGACCATGGCTGGGCCAAGCGCGGCCATGATCAATCGCAGGGGCTGTTTAGTTTCCTGTGGAGTCGGTATGTTCTTCTTCGTTCTTGTCCTTATATGCACTGGCTGACTGGTCAGGTTTACGGGAGGAGCATATCGGCCCCCGACGGATTCATAGCATGCATGCTTGTCTTTGTTATGCTTATGGTTATGGTCATTTCATGTTATGATATCAGTTTAGCGTTCAGTACAGTACAGCATCAAC
Organism: Aspergillus oerlinghausenensis; assembly: GCA_014250555.1. Taxonomy (NCBI): domain Eukaryota; kingdom Fungi; phylum Ascomycota; class Eurotiomycetes; order Eurotiales; family Aspergillaceae; genus Aspergillus; species Aspergillus oerlinghausenensis. Next base: position 82,926 of record JAAKEQ010000068.1, read on the forward strand.
ATTAGCATCCGCATCAAGCTATTCATTACCCTCTTCCTTACTTACATCCACATTAAACAAGCATAAGTTGATGACTTCAATGAAGCTCAAGTCTTGATGCTCATCCCGCCATCCGACTGCACCACCACCCCCGTCACAAACCCATCCTTCATAACCCCCAAATACCCCTCCGCCACATCCTCCGGCCTCCCCAAATCCCCCGTCAACGTCGTCCCCTTCAACCTCTCAATCACCTCCTCAGGCAACCCCCCAAACATCTCCGTCCGCACCGCCCCCGGCGCAACAACATTCACCCTCACTGGCGCAAGATCAACCGCTAACCCCCGCCCAAGCCCGATAATCGCATTCCCAAGCATAGCTCCCACACTGTACCCCGGTGGCGGCCGCATCGCCACCGCCCCGCTCGTCAGCGTCAGCGAAGACCGCGCCGATTGCACCATGTAAGTCGGGACGTGCTTCGCGAGCATCAGGCTGCCCAGGACCCGGACGGTGGTGAGGGCGCGGATGTATGCGGCGTCGAGGGCTGGATCAGTCGGCGGGCGGATTTTGAGGGCGTCGCCGGCGGTAAAGACGATATGGTCTAGGAGGACCTTTTCGCTTTTGCCGGATGTGTCTGCGGTGTTGGGCGAGGGGTTGGTCGGGAAGAGATCAGGCTGCGTTGCTTTGTCTAGCAAGGTCAAGATGTTCGACTCCAGGGTGGACTCATCCCCCAGGTCGACGGTTGTGCCGGCTATTCTGGTCGTGAATTGCTCGTCTGGGTAGAAGGTGCGGAGGCGGGAGAGCGCGGACTGGACTTTTTCGGGGCGGGAGCTGGCGACGAGGACGCTGGCGCCGTGTTCGAGGGCGGCGCGGGCGACGGCGAACCCGAGGCCGGAGGTGCCGCCGATGATGAGGACGCGGGTGCCGGTGAGCTTGTTGATGGAGACGAGGTTTGGAGTTGGGGTTGTCATGGTGGAGATTACCTTGTAGATACTAGGACTGTTGATGTAGGGAGGAAATAGGGCTATCTTGGACCGAGAGTGAATTGGAGAGATCTGCCTGATACTGAGCACGGCCATGTTGATGATGATGGCTTTATGTACCCCGTACTCTACAACATGACAAATATACCCCTTACTGATTACCAAGCATGATGTGGAAACAGCAGGAATACTCGGTCTAACTCCGTAGGGCTGAATGTAATGTCCGCCCACCCTGCCTATCTCCGACTGACTGCAACAGAGAATCGGATTTAAGAGGAGAGGCCAGAGAGAACGAACGTATTCATGTAGAAGAAATTTGATTGGTGGTCACTACAAAACAGTTAACCGCTTGACATAAAATGATACAAGACTCCGTAACCCAAGATGACCCAGTTCCGCCAATGATATCAGCGACGCCATATCTAATGATGATGGTATATATTTTATAGTAGATTAGTTTTGTTGGCAAATGCATCAGTCCCAGCCGGTGATCTTCATGGTTCCCTTCTCCTGCAGGTTCTGGTGCATCTTGAAGGCCTGGAAGAGCAGATGGGGCTCGTGACCCATGCCCTTCTTCAGGCACTCGTATTCAGCCCGGTCCATATAGTCCGTAAGAATGGGCTGGTAGTCGGGGTGGGCGCACTGCTTGATGATAACACGAGCACGTTCGCGCGGAGACAGACCACGCACGTCGGCGAGACCCTGGATAATGTCAATAAAGCCCAATAGATGGGTTGAGAATATCTTACCTGTTCAGTCACAACAACATCGAGATCGTGCTCAGTCTGATCAATGTGAGTGCAGAAAGGCACAATGCAGCTGACACCGGTAGGATCGATCTTGCTGGGGCGGGTACTGGGGGTGTGCATGATACTGTACTTGGAGTTGCGGAGGAAGTCGGCAGATCCTCCCAGACCATTGAGCATCCGAGAGCCCATGACACAGGTGCTGTTGGCATGGGCATAGATATCCACCTCGACGGGGGTGTTCATGCCGATACATCCGATACGGCGGATGATCTCAGGCGAGTTGGAAACCTGCTGAGAACGCAGCAGAAGCTTGCCGGCATAGTGCTCCCAGTTATCGTAGAACCGCTTGAATCCGTCGGGGGAGAACCGGATGGATGTGGCCGTGGCAAAGTCCAAGTTTCCAGAGTCAAAAAGATCCAGGAAGGAATCTTGCAACACCTCAGTCCATACCTTGAGGTTGGTAAAGTCGGCACCGCCCTTGCTCAGGCCACCAATGACCGCGTTGGCGATGTTTCCAATACCGGACTGGATGGGGAGCAGGTTCTGGGGCAGACGGCCATGCCTGACCTCGTGCTTCAAAAACTCAATAAGGTTGCTGGCAATGGCCTGCGAGGTTGCGTCCTCGGGAGCGTTGGGCTGCGTCTGATCCGGGTAGTCCGACTCGACAATGGCGACGACCTTCTCCGGGTCGACGGGGATATGGGGAGTTCCAATGCGGTCCTCGGGCTGCATGATCAGGTACGGCTTCCGGCGAGGAGGAACCTCCGACATGGTGATATCGTGCAGACCCTCGAACGACGGACTGGCCGTGTTGACCTCAATGACGATTTTGTCGGCCATCTGGATCAGTTCCGGGGACGCACCGACGGAAGCACCGGGAATGATGCCTCCATCCTCAGTGATGGCCGATGCCTCAATCACAGCAACATCGAGCCTGTTCTTGGGCTTGTTCAGCGTGTACCAACCCTTGTCACAATTAGCACCACTCCGTTGTACGGTCTTTGGGGTATCTCACATAGACAAGGTCCGAAGGAAACATGCTCAGATGCTTATCAAAGAACTTGATCTGACCATTATTGATCCCCTTGGCAATCTCCTTGCCAACCTGATGAGGACTCCGACGCTCAATCATGTTCAGTCGCGCCCAGCGGTTCTCTGTCTCGGCACCTGAGGAGGCACCAACGAACAAGGTGTACTGTAGCTTTCCCTGCAGGTTGTTCTTCTCGACATGATCAGCGAGAGCGGTAGGCACTTTCCTGAGCAGAGCAATCAGGCGTCAGCTGCAATACTTGCTGTCTATGCCAAAAAGTCAACTCACTTGGGGTAGCCAACACCCGTGAATCCGGACCAGCCGATGTATGATCCATGGGGGAAGAGATCGATGAGATCTTCAGCCTTGGCCAGTTTCTGGAGATAAGAGGGCCGTCTCACACGGCTTTTCAAAAGTGCGGACGCAGCCATTGTGTGGTGCGGAGGTTTAAAGTGAGCGCAAAGAGTGGAGAGGAATTGTCAGAGGGGGAAGAGAAGGGGAAAGGAAAGAAGGAAGAGGGCGGATGGGATGACGAGAGGGGAGGAAACGAAGAATAGAAATAGTTACGCCACGGAAACGAACTCCCCACGGGCAGCGTTGATTGATTGCCCAAGGTGGAGAAATCCTCCTGTCCGGGTTACGGGGGAGGAAAGTAAAGGTATTCTATGCAATAGGAGCGTAGTAATAGCAATAGTCATGTCCCTTCTAAACTATCTAGAGGGTAACGGGTGAGTGGACTCCTCTACTAAAAAAACTACTTACGGAGTACAAGCATAATCAACAGCATGGATCTCATCATCCTCCCCAGAGAACAAGGTAAAAAGAGCAATCAATTAAGCATGACTGGGATACTTTCTGCCTTCTCAACCCCAGATTCTGTTATCTTTTCTTAATTCCCCTCCAGATCCCCTCCACTGCCTCAAAATGTTCTTTTTGTTCTTTCCGTGTGCATCTTTCATAATGACGTCACGCGGCAAACTCTCGGCCTTTTCCCGTTTTTGTTGTTTCCTCCCTTTTTTCCCACGCAACCTCTGGTTATCTTTGATGATGGCTGCGATGCTGAGATATTTTGAATCAATCGTTACATATCAACAGTTTCCAAATCGAATATAAAGTGACCCTCCCAACAGACCGTGCTTGAGCTTATTGACTGTCTTGAGTTCCTCCCCAACGGCCAACTCCGAGCCTTATCCGGGTTTCACCCATCGGCCAAGTCTCGGGCTGTATCGGCTATGGATGTTCGGCCACACGGAGCTTTCGACGCTTTCCTTCAGCGAAAGAGTTCTCCTGAAGGCAGTGTTCGGTTATTCCACTCGCAGATGAAAGATCAGAGATTTTCAGGTACCCATCAGAACCAAAATTTGTCTCAACTCCAGACTCGCTCCGGATTTCCGTGTCCGGACTGTGGGCGGAGAAGTGACCGGGCGTCTATACTTATATTATTCCCCGCAAGCACACAAATCGCAAATGCGTCAAGATCAATCATTGTTCAATCATAAAGCTAGGCAGATATGCCGATTCCCTAAAGTACAAGTATAAATAGATAGACCAATCATATTTCATCCATCCCAGGACCCTTTCTACACCAATCCCAGTCAGGATCTCGCCATTGGGCTTGGTGAGCCTTGCCAGACAAGACCCGACGATAAACAGAAAAAAACCCCCATTTGTGCAACCGTTCAGTCTGTTCGCTAACCATACAGTTTCGAGAAACGGCACTGCTGTGATCATGGAATGAGAATATGTAACAACAACAACAACAACCGAAGCGTTTGAGAAGAAAGCATCAAATTAAAATCATAGATGGAGTCAGGACAATTGGCCAGTTTAGATCCGCCTTCCGCGCTCATTGGGTCATTGCTCCTTGGACTCGGGCGCTGTGGATTCCGCGTCAGGCATCTCGGCATCTTCCTTGTCAGCCTTCTTCTCGAAGTCGGCCTCTTCCGTTGCGCCCACCGGGGCCTTCTCCTTCTCCTTTTCAGGTTCAGGGCCCCTGATCCAGGAGCGGAATCGTTGGTTAGACTCGTCGACTTGGTCCTTGCTGAGCCCCTGCGCCCAGCTAGGGTTGTTAACAAACTTCTCCATGAACCGATCGCGTCGTCTTTCCTTGACAGCGGCCTCCTCCTTGGCGATGTCTTCAGGTGACTCCTCCGAGAGAGCCTTGGGACGCCACCACCAATCGCAGCTCCCGGGTTCGTACAGAATATGATAGCTGTTGGCACAGATCCGGATGATGAGACCATCCTGATGGACCAGCGGCCGATAGTAGCGATTGTACTCCTCTTCTTGCTCAAGCTTGGGCGGCAGGTTCCGCTTCAGGAAGGGCATGCGCATCTGCGAAAATGGAACACCTTCCGTAGGATCACGCATTGTGTAGGCAGAGACGTAGTACGACCAGCGCGCTTCCTGGCTCAGCTCTTCGTTCTCCAAGGTTGCGTCCTCTGGGGTGAGCAGTTGCACGGTGGTCTTCTTAGTTTGAGGGTTCTAAAGTGTTCAGTCAGCTTTGGACTTGCAATGATGGACCAACAGAGGGAGCACTTACATAAGTAATACGATAGATATCGCCGTCCTTGACTAGCCTCTCAACCTGCTTCCGGTACTGGATCTCCTGGTTATGTGTCGTCTCCTCCCGGTCCCGCTCCTTGAAGAAGAGATTGATGATGTCGGCACTGCGATCCTTGGAGTCGCCATTGAAGATGGAGCCAGCAAACTTGGCGATTCCGGCAAACATCTTTTCCAGATTGTATAGCTGGTACCCGCTTCGCAAGTAGTAGCGGCGGAGTGTCTCCTCCAAGTGCGAGGCATCCATGTCGCCCTTGATGACCTCCTCGCACATGCGGACAATCTGTTGGTATAGATTGGCCTTCGGGTCGCAATCGTAGAAGAAGTCGGTTGGAAGCTTGTCAATGAGACCGAGGTCACGGGCCGGTTTGGGGATCAGCGCCCGGCGCACATGCTCGTGAGCGTCCTTCTCGTGCATCTTGATCCGCAAGAGTCGCGAATAAAGAATCTCGAAAGTGCGGAAGAAGCAGTAGATGTTCAGATTGGCATACAAATGATGGACCTTCTTGACGTAGGATTCATTCAGCGCGTATTCCCGCTGCAGATTGAAGTTCCCTTGCCCAGGATGTTCCATCCACTTCAGCTCCGCAACGTCAAACGCCTCAGCAGGCTCGGGGACAGGAGTCGATGGGACCAGAACAGCATCCGGGGTGCCATCACGGCTAGCGGGAGTACTGCGGTCCTTGTCCGACCTATTGGCCTTTTCACTGCGCCGCTCGAGGACATCGCGGAGGAGATCCATCTTCTTTCCATTCACGCCTCTCCGATTGCGCCAGGTCGAGACGTCTTCAGCGGCCAAGCTCTCGTCATCACCATCTTCCCCGGATGGAGTGTCACTCGAGATCTCGTTCATGTACATGTGGAAAGTATCACGATCCATGCCATAGAAGATCGGCACAAAGTCTTTGATGAACGCCATGACCTTTGAGGGATCGGCTCCGAATCCAGCAGAGTTCCGGTCAATGAAAAGTAACAGCAACTGAGTGGCGTCGATAATGACAGCCGGATCATCAAAGGTAAATTCGAACTGATGTCTGGGAATCTGGAATCCGCTCTTGCGTAACCCCCTGGCGTCCTCAAATTTGCTCTGAATCTCATTCTGGATATGCTTTGCCACAAATAGCTTCTTGTCAGTCGCTTTGCTGGCAATCGCTTGATGATCCAGACTGCGCCAGTACGCCTTTTGCGTTTGCTCCCGCCAGACTTTATCCCACTCACGCTGCGCCAATATGTTAGTGGGTGATTTCTCAACGTAGGTTATCCAAAATAACTTACCTGACTGGCTTTCCACTCTTCGCATTTCTGCTTCAAGCGGAAGAGCACAATCGGAAGGACGTGGCACGGTCTCTCGAACATTTCACGGATGATTCGCGCTCCGCGCTGTCGGTCGTATACTTTCTTGATCACACGCTGATAGATAGCTTCACTCTGTCCGCCAAGACCTGGTGGGAGTTTGAAGGCCGCTCGTTCCGCCTCGCTCATGACCAGGAACTGTTGAACAATCGGTTCAATGAGCTGAATTGTGCGAGTACAAGCCTCGATATGGTGGTCGTAATCATGTCGGTCCTCTTCAATACGGTGCAGGGCATCTTCAAACTGATTCTTGCGGTGAGCCACGAAGCCAGAGTCTTCAGACTCCCAAGTGGGATGGGACGCCCATTCGTCATTCAGAACACTGTAGCACAGTTGGTCGCGGCCACTGCAGGGCTTCTGGCGCTCACGCTTCGGAAGGAGACGGTAGCTGGGTCCAAGGGAACGGCAGTGCGACAGGTTCACAACACCAGACTCCTGTTTGGGCTTCGTCTCAATGACCTTGTCTTCTGGTTCATCAATATGCATGAAACGCTTAAACCAGGCCATAAGCTCCGGATTCGAGCCAATATACCCAGCAGCTTTCTTGATCAGGACATTCCTGTCAATGAGGTCGGTAGAGTACAAGTTACACAGTTTGAGGAACTCGTTGAACATCGACTTGTTCCCAATGTACTTTTTGACTCGATCGAAGAAGGCAAACTCTTCTTGGCTGGGTGTCATCGTCTGGGTGGGCTGTATGGGCTCAGGCAGAGCGGGTATGAGCGTCGGCGAAACAGCAGGAACCTCTGCTTGGGATGGCTTGGTATGGTGCACTTTCGCTCTCTGCATATTTCGTGAGTTGTCACATTCAGGAGCATGGCAAATGTAACAGAGGGAAAAGCCGAGAGGAAGGGTGACACAACGTGCAAAGGATATTCAAAGGAGCGACGATGCAAAAGGGCCAGAGGGGAGTCAGGTACGGGTTGTGAATGCAGAAGCGATCAAGCCTGTGAATGGCGCGGAACTAGATTTCGCTCACCTTGTTGGCGTTGCTGGTCTGTAGGGCTGAAGGGCGACCAGCCTGGGCATCTGCCACCCTAGCGGCCTCAGCGCCCGCGGAGGGACCAGAAATCGAAGAGGTCATCGTCGAGGGAGCGCTAGGACCACCCCTGCGTTTCTTTCCGTCCTTGGCAGAGTCCTTGACATTGAACTGACCCAAGGGCGGCATTTTCATATCCCGACCAGGTGTCTGTGACGGTAGGCCGCCCGCGCTTGGATAGCCGGGTTCTCCTCGCACATTGCTGATGGGAATCGCTTCTTCAGCTTGACGAGCAGCGGCTTGCTGCTTGGCGTGTGCTGCAGATTCGGGAAGGAACTGTTTGAAGTCTTCCAGCAAATCTGGCGCGGTATTGAACAACTGGGTTACCTGAGCGTAGACATCCTGAATCGGCTTCGATTCGCGTTGATATGTCTGCAAGATTTCAAGAAACTGCTTGTAGATCTCAGGTGCACTGGCGAAGCGATTCTACCAAAGAGATTGCTTTAGTGGGATTTCTGTTGCCATTTGACGCCACATAAAAGGAACAACCAACCTTGATCTTGTTCACATAACTGATTGCATGGTTGAACTCCACTGGCCCGCGCTTGTTCAAGTCCGCCTGGGTGCCCTGCAACATACCTGAACCGATGCCAGCCAAACTGTTCATTTGCTGGTTCAAACCGGAGGCTTGTGCAGAAGCAGGAGACACCTGCATCATTCCAGCTCGTCCCATCGCAGCGGACGCGGCTGCGGCGCCCTGAAGTTGTGAGACACCACGTTGGTCTTGCTGGTGAGCCATTGCTGCGGCACCCGCTGCAGCTTGCTGCTCTTGTTGGGTTGGGTAGTCAAAGTGATGATCTTGAGGTTGACCTTGTGCGCCTTGTCCGAACATGCCAGGGCCCATCATGCGAGACCCTGGGGAGTACGAGGCTGGAAGATTTCCTTGTTGTTGCTGACCCTGGGGCTGCTGTTGCCAACCAGGTCGCGCTTGATCGTAGTAGTCAGTACGTCCATGTGAGCCCATGCCACCAGCGGGTCCCATGTCTCCCGCAGGGTCCATTGAAGGACGGGGGCGGGGCATATTCAAAGTATTCGTGCCTGAGGGGGTGGTCACCCGGATCGCATCTGGATTGTCTTCTGTTCCACACTCAATGCGGTAACCTGGCGGCAGAAACGTGTTGAATCCCTGGATCAAAGCGGGATGCCCATTAAAAAGGGTGGAGACGCGCTGAATGACTCCCGGGGTATCAATCCTGCCTTGGGTCAGCGAAGAACATTCGAATGGAACAGAGACCTTACGCTTGGCTCTTGAAATCTTTCATTATGTCAAGAAAGCGATTGTAGACGTCAGGTTGGTCCACAAAACGAACCTTGACCTGGTCCAAATAGCTAAGCGCATCCTGATGAGGCTGTTAGTATGAAGAGCTTCCGAACGAGATGCAATTAAAGCAAAAAAAAAAAAAAAAAAAAAAAAAAAAAAAAAAAAAAAGGTGCT